>PVLC010008927.1:0-28543 GCA_004027655.1 Graphiurus murinus
GTACTGGGGATTGAACTCAGGGGCATTCTACCTCCGAGCTATACCCCCAGCCCTAGTTTTTATTCTTTATTTTGAAACCGAGTCTCACTAAGTTGCGGAGTGCCTCACTAGGTAGCTGAGGCTGGCCGCGAACCCAGATCCTCCGGTCTCAGCCTCCCGAATGCTGGGATTACAAGCGTGCGCCACCACGCCCGGCTTAATTTGGCTATTATGAATTGTGCTGCTATAAACATGGATATGCATATATTACTATAATTTTCTGAATTCAATCCTTTTGGAAAGAAACCCAAGAGTGTATAGCTGGATCATATGGTGGATCCATTCCTAATTTTCTAAGGTATCTCCATACTGATCTCCATAATGGCTGCACTAATTTTTAATCCCACCAACAGTGTAAAAGAGTTCCAATTTCTCCACACCCTCGCCGCCATTTATTGTTGTTTGACTTCTTGATGATTGCCATTCTGATTGGGGTTAGATGGAATCTTAGTGTAGTTTTGATTTGCATCTCCCTGATTGCTAATGATGTTGAGCATTTTTTCATGTATTTATTGGCCATTTGCATCTCTTGTGAAGTGTCTATTTAGTTCAACTGCCTATTTCTTGATTGGATTATTAGGTTTTTTTTTAGTGATAAGTCTTTTAAGTTCTTTGTGTATTCTAGATATTAGTTCTCTATCAGAGGGATAGCTGGCAAAACTCTTTTCTCATTCAGTAGGCTTTCTCTTGGTTTCCTTTGATGAGCAGAAACTTTTTAGTTATAATGCCACATCCCATTAATGTTTTAATTTTCTGAGTATTGGAAGTCTTATTGAGGAAGCTTCTACCTTGTGCCTATATGTTGGAGTGTTAAACCTATGCCCTGATCTAATAACTTCAAAGTCTCTGATCTAATTTCCAGGTCTTTGATTCATCTTGAGTTGACTCTTGTGCAGGGTAAGAGGTTAAGATTCAATTCCATTTTTCTACAAATGGATAATAATTTTTCTCTACACCATTTATTGAAAAGGCTGACTTTACTAAAGTGTATGTGTTTGGCATCTTTGTCAAAAATCAGTTGGCTGTAAGTGTGTGAATTTGTTTCTGTATCATCTGTTCCATTGGTCTATGTGTCTGTTTTTGTGCCAAAACCATGCTGTTTGTACTATAGCGCTGTAGTATAATTTGAAGTCAGGAATTGTGATGTCTCCTGCATGGTTCTTATTGCCAGGGATTGCTTTAGCTATTCTGGGTACTTGTTTATCCTTGTGAAATTTATGCTTGATTTTTTTCTACGTCTGTGAAGAATGACATTGGTATTTTGATAGAAAAAGAGTCTGTAGATTATGTTTGGTAAAAAGGTAATTTTGATAATATTTATTCTGCCTATCCAAGAGCATTGGAGGGAGATCTTTCCATCTTCTAGGATAACTTTCTTTCTTTAGTGTATTATAATTTTCATTGTAGAAGTCTTTTACCTCGTTTGTTAGATTTAGCCCTAGGTGTCTTATTGTTTTTGAGGTTATTATGAATAGGTCTTTTTTTTTCTGGATTTCTTTTTCAGTGGATTCATGGTTGGCATAAAGAAAAGCTACTAATTTGTTTTTAGACTGATTTTGTATCCTGCTACTTTGCTGAATTTGTTAATCAACTCTAGAAAGATGTCTTTTGGTTGAAGTTTTTGGATGATGTCATCTGCAAATAGAGATCATTTTAGTTCTTTTTTTCTATTTGTATTCCTTTGATATTGTTCTCTTGTCTTATCGTTCTAGCAAGAGTTCTGAGTACTATATTGAAGAGGAGCGGTAAGGGTAGACATCCTTGTCTTGTTCCTGGTTTTAACAGGAGTTCCCATAGTTTTTCCCCATTCAATATGCTGTTGGTTTGGGGTTTATTGTATATTGCCTTAAAGAGATTGAGGTAAGTTTCTTCTATTCTTATTTTCTGCAGTGTTTTAAAAATGAATGGGTATTGGATTTTGTCAAATGCATTTTCAGCATCTATTGAAATGAACATGTGATTTTCGTCCTTAGTTCTAGTTATATGGTGAATAATATGTAGTGATTTGCATATGTTGAACCAGCCTTGCATCTCTGGGATGAAACCAACTTGGTCATGGTGTATAATTTTCTTGATGTGGTTTGAATGTGTATTGCTAGTATTTTATTTAGAATTTTTACATCTATGTTCATCAGTGATATTGGTCTATAATTTTCTTTTCTTCAAGAATCCTTATTTGGTTTTTGTATTAAGGTGATACCGGCCTTACAGAAAGAGTTTGGAAGGATTCCATTTCTTTCAATTTCATGGAATAGCATGTGAGGTATTGGGTTCAGTTCTTCTGTAAAGGTTTTGTAGAATTCACCTGGGAATCTGTCTGGACATGGGCTTTTCTTTGATGGAGGACGTTTTATTGTTGTTTCTACTTGCCATTGGTTGGTTTAGGTTTTCTGTATCTTCTTGGTTCAATTTAGGTAGGTTATGTGTGTCTAAAAATCTGTCAATTTATGTTTTCCAGTTTACTGGAGTATAAATTTTCAAAATAATTTCTGATTATCCTCTGGATTTCCCCATTGTCTATTGTGATATCTCCTTTTCAATTCTGATTTTAATATTTGGGTTGATTCTCTCTTTCTTTTGGTTAAGTTGGCTAAGGGTTTATCAATCTTGTTAATCTTCAAAGAACCAGCTTTTTGTTTTGTTGATCTTTTATATATTTTTGTTGTTGTCCTCTATTTCATTGATTTCTACTCAGATTTTAATTATCTCCTGCCTTCTACTGGTTTGGGGATTACACTGTTTTTGTTTTTCCAGGTCGTTGAGGTGTGTCATTAGGTTATTTGGTGACTTTCTGTTTTTCTTATGTGGGCACTTAGTGCTATAAATTTTTCTCTTCAAACCACCTTCAAAGTGTTCCATAGATTTGGGTATGTTGTGTTTCTATTTGTGTTTAATTCTAGGAATTTTTTTATTTCTCCCCTTATTTCTTCTCTGATCTAGTCCTCATTCAATACTATATTATTCAGTCTCTATGTATTTATGTGATTTCTTTTGGTCTTCCTGTTGTTGATTTCTGCTTTCATTTCATTATGATATGAAAAGATGCATGGAATTATATTTTTTTTAATTTGCTGGTATTTGCTTTGTGGCCCAGAATGTGATCTATTTTGGAGAAAGTTCCATGAGCAGCTGAGAGGAATGTGCATTCAGCTGTTGTTGGTTGAAATATTCTGTGTCTGTCTTTTAGGTCCATTTTGTTTATAGTGTTCTTAAGGTCTAAAGAGTCTTTATTTATCTTTTTCCTGGAAGAACAATCTAATGGTGTGAGTGAAGTCTCCCAATATTATTGTATTTGGGTCTATTTGAGATCTAATGTCCCAAAGAGTTTGTTTTATAAAAGTGGGTACACCTGCAATTGGGACTTAAATGTTTACTCTTATTACATCTTCTTATTGGAATGTTCCATTTATTAGTAAGAAGTGACTCACTTTGTCTGTTCTGATAAGTTTTACCTTAAAGTCTGCTTTGTCGGATATGAGCATTGCTACCCCTGCTTGTCTCCATTTGCATGGTGTAACTTTTTCCATCCTTTCACCTTTAGCCTCTGGATATACGCATAAGGTGAGTCTCTTGCAAGTAGCATATAATTGGATTATGTTCTTTAATCCACATTGCCAGTCTATTCCTTTTAATTGAAGAGTTTAGACCTTTGACATTCAGTGTTAAGAGATGAGTTTTGTTTCCTGATATTTTGAGTTATATTTTCTGCTTGATATAGTATTCTTTCTCCTTCACTTAGTTGCCCCTTACTTGGTGGAATTGCCCCTTCTCTGGTTCTGGTACTTTACTTATTTTTTCTCCTTTGTGTTTTATTTCTATAAGTATTTTCTCTAGTGCTGACTTGGTAGTCATGAATTGTTCTAGTTTCTTCTTGTTGTAAAAGGGTTTTGTTTCTCCATCAATTTTGAATTATATTTTTGCTGGATATAGTAGTCTTGGTTGGAAGTTCTTTTCTTTCAGAATCTGGAGTACGTCATACCAGCCCCTCCTGGCTTTCATGACTTGGCTTGAGAAGTCTGGAGTGATTCTTACTGTTTTGCCTCTGAATGTCACTGGTTCTTTTTTCTGAGTGCTTTTAAAATTCTTTCCTTGGTCTCTGTGTTAGTCATTTTGATTATTATGTGGAGTGGAGAAGTTCTTCTTTGATCTTGTCTTATTGGTGTTTAGAATATCTGTTTCTAAGAGCTCTTTGGAGCATAAATCTCTTTGTCAATCAGAAATACTTGAAAGAATCCTCATATGTAGTCCACAGCCAGCTCTTTTTGAAACAGGGTTAGGAGCCTCAGAAATCTGCACAGCTATCTCTAAGGTCTTGCTTGGTACATGCTGGAAGTATCTTTGCCCTTGTTGGCCAAATTCCCCAATTTTTGGATGCCTGTACCCCTTGTTATACACGCTTCTTTTGGCTCATTTTTACCTTATATTTTGTCTTACAGGTGCGTGTCATCTTTTCTATTGAAAGGTAAAGCTCTTTGCACTTAGAGTTTTTGTCTGGATTTCCTGTGGTTTTTAGAACAATGTCTTATACAGGGAAATAATGTGTTCAAGAAGTACTGTTAATGAAATAATTCATGTGCTTATTATCTCTGTAGGGTAGAACATGAAATCCAGCGGCTAAAGCAGAAGATCTGTGAAGGTGATCATGTTCAAAGAGGTGACTGTGGGACCCTAGAGGGGAAGGCCGCTGCTTTCAGCTTGCCATCCAGTGCTGAAAACTCTCACCTGGCTCCCCTAATGGATGCCAGGTACTCAACATTAACCTGATGCTGTGTTTGCACTTGATTTGATTTAATGTCTCATCGTACTCACATTAGCTGGTTTGCATATGAAAGAGTCTGTCAAGGCAACAGTAATGTTCATAACTGGAAAGTACTTTGGTTTTGTCAGTCATGTCTGGCTGGTGGTGAGAGAAACATCATTTGAAGGAAATCAAGGAACTGGGAACTGGTTGGCCCAATCCAAGGAATCTTGATGCAAGTAGTTTATATGAGAATGTATAATTGAAAGCTATGGGGAAACCAGCTTGCCCAGAACAAAGTGGTGCAAGGCCAGGTTGATAAACACAAAGACACAGAATTAATTAAATTATACCAAGAAGAAAGTCCTTAGTTGGCTGTTACTTTGCATATGTATTGAGTATAAGTAGATGGAGTTTGTTTTGAAAACTCTGCTAGTATATTCAGAATGATTGTGAATATAATAAATGCATATCTCATGTTACTATAATAAAATTATTTTCAACATAGGTGGCATTGTGAATGGTTCATTGGCTTACAGATCTCAGACAAATCACCTTCACCATTCTTTGCATCTAAGGCAAACAGTAACAAGTTTCCTCTGTCCCCTCTATATCTTGGGGACATTTCTAACTGGACAATCATGAGACCTTGATATTAGGAGATAAGTGTTTGTATATAAAAGTGTATTCATAATGGCATGAGCCTCTGTAGCCCATTATGTCTGTGTCTGTGTTTTCCATGGGGCTAGTTTAAAAGTTAGTGAAGGTCAGGGAAGATACCTCCTAAATGGCCTTGGCTCATGGTCAGTCACATGTGATTTGTTTTCAATACTGAAAGATAAATATTGTACTTTATTTGGGCTATTCTATCTAAAATAGTCATCTCTTTACCCAGAAGTTTGAAAACTGATTTCTCCTTTAGTCAACAGTATAGAAATGTTGAGAGGGTTGTGCATATGTTTAGAAAGACAGGCCAATTTATTTATGTAGTGAATGTGCTAAAATGTAATGTGGAAATAATCCATGTAATCAGTGACTGTAGAATTGAAAACTAGAGCTTAGCGAGGCTTCAGTTGGGCAGTCCAAGTCATCATTGGAAAGATTTTTGTTATCACTAAAAGTATCTAATCTCTCTGGGTCCTATGGGTGGAATGACTTAAAGACAGACCACGGGTTGGGCTAAACATCTATTAGGATGGTTAAGGCCAATGGTTGTATTTCATACAACTTCAACTTCATTCTTTGGGACACCAGATATTCTTACTGGAGAACTTCTTCAAAAGTCACTGTGGTGTCCGCTCTGTCTTGGCCCTGTGCCAGGCATTTTAGAAGGGAGAGACCTTTAAGATGTGGTCTCACTGGCCAGGTGTAGATAATACAACTGGAGAGATAAGACGTGCCAGGAATGGCACAATTATGGAAGACATTGTTCTAGCTGAATAGTGAAGACATATAGGAAGTCTCCACCTTTTTTTTTTTTATAATCCTTATAAATGACCTTGTAATTGAGAAATAACTCTTATCTATATCTGAGATGACAGAGCCTATGATTTTTCAGGGACTGTGATTTTTCCCCACTCTGCAGCAGATTTCCACTAAGAAAATCCAGAAAACATTTGGATGGAGTCATTTAGTCTCTTTTCCAAGTTTCAATATCCTATTATTGGTCCAGTTTTATCTCATTTGGGAAAACCTCAGATGGTAAACACAGGGCTCTAGACAGATTGGAAAGAAGAAAACTGTTTAAGATCCCAAGTTGTTTGGCATTTAGAATGAAGAACTCTACCCCCCGCCCCCCCCCATTGTTTGGGGCTTCAGAAATAAACGCATATTAATCATTGTAGTTAGAAGAATTCAAATTTGTTTCCTCTCCATGGTTTTCAGGATCAGTGCTTACATTGAAGAAGAAGTCCAAAGACGGCTTCAGGATTTGCACCGTGAAATTGGTGATAGCAGCAGTACATCTGCAGATATGATGAAGGTGAGTTGAAGAAGCTAAGTAATGTGGTCATCTATTTCTCAAGGTGACCTTGCAGGTAAATGAGTGGTGGCAGTGATATTAGTGGTATCATTGCTGCTCAATCTTCTTTCCTCCTCTCCCCCTTCTTCTGTTTTTCTCTCTCTCTCTCTCTTCTTTCTTTTTGTGATACTGGGGATTGAACCTAGGGACATTCTGCCTCTGAACCCTAACCTCCCTCCACCTTTTTTTTGGGAAGTAGGGTCTCACTAGTTGCTTAGAGTCTCTCTAAGTTGCTGTGGCTGGCCTTGGGCCTGCGATCCTCCTGTCTCAGCCTCCCAGATACTGGAACTACAGGCCTGCCCCACTATGCCTGACTTATCATTGCTTTGTTAGAGAAAATTCAGATATAGAATGTTCCTCCAAAATAGTAAATATTGCTTAGATGAATCTTAATAATTTACAAATAGTTTTAATTCAAGAGTAACTTTATTTTATAATTTTATAAATCTGAGAAAACTCTTAAGTTAAAGTCTCCTAGAATGCTATATTTACTTTGCTTGTTTATAAAAATTCTACATGTAATACTTTTATGTTTTCTCCAAAAATACAACCTATTTCCATAGTACTTAATTTACCTTATAAATTATCCAAAGTAGAAATATATTTTTCCTCATGAGATGGTATATATTTGTGACAAGCTTATTTTTGTCAAAGATAATTCATTTATAACACACAAATTCAGAAATGTCCTAAGGAAATCTTGTTTTCAATGTTATTCTTAGAATTTTAAGATCAGGAATAAATCGTTCAGTCCTCTTACAGACACATGGATCGACAGAGTCATATTTACCTTGGAAATGTAAATTCTATACAAGGCTTGTCATTGTTGAATGACAAGTATATTTCTGTAGAATTTCGTTCCCATAAATACTTGTAATCAAATCAGCTTTTCTCCCCTCTGTGAACATGCTATAATTTAATATAGAAGGCTTTTTCTTTTCTTTTCAGGATAATGAGAAACTTCACAATGGCACCATTCAACGTAAGCTAAAATATGAGGTAGGTAATGATTTTTCAGATTGATAGGGTCGCCTTAAATTATGGCATGCTCCTGTGATTAAATTTTCTTAATGTTTAGTTGCATAATTAGAATTTTGAAGTCCCAGTGAGATTAATGGCTAATAGGGAAGGCAAGCAATTGTATGGACTTAAAATTAAGCAGGATCCTGCAGGTTGAAAACTGCTTCAACTTTATTTGAACTGCATGTAACCAGGGTCTTTGCCCAGTTTTTCATTTGTAACAGTATCCTTTCCATTGGTCTACATTTAAAAGACAGAATTATATAATCACAATCAGATATGGGGTTTGTAAATGAAGCTGAGTACTTCTCAATGTTTTAAAAACACTGTTCATTTTGTAGGCTGAGCTGGCAGTAGTACTGAGAAAATGCTCTCGATTTATTAACTTATTTATCTGGTAGATTGTCTAGTTAACATTATTTGGGCATGCAATTTATAAGATTTTACTTGTATTTTCTTCCACTGAGTGGCATGTTCCCACAAAAACAACAGTAACAATTAAAAACAAAAACCACCTTGCTAGGTTGTAGAAATCTTCCTGCCAATATCCATATATTACTGGACTGGAGCGAGAACATGCATGTTCCACCATGGATTTAGTTGAGTTTGACCTTTGCCGCTCCCTTCTGCCAGTCACCTAGTAGTGACATTATCCTTCTCTCGATACTCATCTCCTTGAAGGTAATCCCTGGCAGAGGAAGAGGCTGCCTTTCATTCCTTTGTGTCCACAGTGCCTGGCACATGACAGGCGTACACTGTGATTTCATGGGATAGTGTGGGTGAAGTGATAGTAACCTAACCAGGAGGACACAATTAAAGATTCCCATGAACAAATAGAAAGGAGAACTTGACCTGCGTGGGCATACTTGTGAATTTCTTTTGGCTTTTCCTTCGGGTTTTCATTAAGTATGCCCTCATATTTTTACATTTTGGACAGATGTTCATGCACTTATTTTCATAAATAAATGTAGCCTTTTAAACATTGAATCAAAGATGTTGGGATTTACTTTAGAGAAAATGAAATCTCAGACCAAGAAACGGATTTGTATTTATCCTATACAACATACTTGTAACAAAGTACTTGGTCATTTATAAAATAATATGAAAATTGATGTGCTACGTATAAATCAAATCACCTATTCTTAAATCATGTGTCAATCAATACAAATGGCTTGGGCTTTCTTCTAATCTATTCAATAAAACCAGTGACCACAAGAATCATCATGTGTAAAAGAGTCACAGGAAGTGGTGCCATATCCCCATTTCAACTTTTTTTGACATTTTGAACAGAAAAGTCAGTCTTGGCACACCAGATACCTTGCCCCACTTCTGCCGGAAGATACCTCTGGTACTTCCGCAACATTAGCAAAGAAAGGAGGGAGGTGAATCCAAGCAGCCACTGGCATCATCCCAAGATGCCGAGCATCTCCGGCCCTGGAGCTTCCTCCTCAGCCTCACAAGACAGAAGGAACTTGTTCTCAGTGCCCGAGGAGCTGCAGGACAGTTACAAATACTGTCATCCTGAGTACTCTCACTATCTTGATCCAAAACATTTTCATCTACATGAGCTCTCTATCTCTAAGGAAAGTGATACCAGTGATAGAGGAGATTTTCAGGTTAAGTCAGAAAATTTCAACCAACTGATGACTCATAAAGATGAACACGGCTTGGGAACAGAGTCCAGCTGGATGTTGCTACAACATATGTCCCAGCAAGCATCTATGGATAGTGGAAGCAAGCAGTCCAGGCAAAGCAGGCTGCTCTTCTTTGTTCTGTCGGAAAGTGATTCTCCAGAGGAGAGCACATCTGGCTGTGCTTCTAAAAGTGTTCCTGCCCCCACACCCACATTTGCTAGTGAGCAGCAAGGCACGACAGAGTTAACTGCTAAAAAGAATAGCTTTCCTGCCTCACTGACACATATCAGGGCAGAACGAAGTAGAATGGGATATTTATACTACAGGTTCTCAGACCTTTATAAAAGTAGCAGCAGTCACCTGCGACAGGCAGGCGCAAAGGTAATCAGCCAAGCCAATCATGTGGAGGGCCTGTCGTACCCGGGGGGGGGGGGGGGGCTCACCTCCTCCTATGTGACCACACTCCTCAGAAGCCTGCCATTTCTGAAGCGCTCACCACTGGGCATCCTCCTGAAGGCCCATGTAGCACCCTCAGGAACTCGGTCTTTGCCCAAAGCGCAGGTCTGCAGCTGGGACAGAGAAGAGGCAGGGCACCTGAGGCCAGCAGAGGCCTGTGCCTTTGTATCTACAGGCTTACCAGGTTCCTCTCCAAGTTCAGTTCTCCGCCTTGAATACAAAGATGCGAGAAAGAGCTCTGCATTTAAGCAGGCCCTGGTGCAATTCCCAGACCAAATGCTGAGATTTCAAGAGCATCCTATAAAAGACCTTCTTGAGCATGTAACTTGCTCTCTGCCAGAACCTTTGGGCAATGTGGAGGAAGTCAGAGGCATTTACTGGCTTGCTGTTGCCAACTGTGCAGCCCGGGACCCCCAGCCAGCCCGCCTACTCCTGCCACAGTCAGCTCTGTACGCTTTGGTCCTGTCAGGTCATCGCCCACACTCAATGAGCGTGTTTCGTACTCTGCCTCCTTCTGGACTACAGGAGATTCAAATTGGCTTTGGTGGACAGAGTGTCCGACTCGTGGGCTCTACAGAGGCTCTCCTGCTCACTGTATTCAGTTACAACAAGAGCCTTTCTCAACAACTATGCCATGACCTCCTGCGCGTCCCGATGTCTGAGTCTGAAGCCGCTGCCCGTGCGAATCATCTTTTGCTCCAGCAAGATCTGGTCCAGCTTTCTCTTGATTGGAAAGCAGAAGTCCCTGATTTAGTGTTGGCAAATGGAGTTCGCTTTTCATCCAAATTCCAGACTACCTTGGTTGATATTATTTACATTGTTCATGGCAATATGGAAGGCATTATCCCATCTCTGGCAGAGGTTCAGCTCGTGCTCTACACAAAGGTCAGAGTCTGGCTGCAACCCTTGCCAGTCACTAATCCTTCTCAGCAGCCACATTGCTCTCGTGAGGGAGGATCATGTGTTTTTACCCCCACACAAGGTCCCTAGACACGCTTCCTCCAGGGACTCAATTCGATGTGATCAAATGCCGGGCTTTAAGTGAATTCAGGTGTGTGGTTATTGACACGAAGAAAATATTACCAACAGTAGAACTTGTCTTCTTACAGAAACCCAGGCTGGCACTGGACTCAGGAAACAGCCCATCTGTGCACCTTCAGGAAGCCCCAGGTGGCCCTCTCTCTACCGCCCGGGGTGTCTTCAGGACAGTCAGAACGGGGCCCCTGATGTCTGGAAACTGACGTTGAGTTCTCAAGATGAGGCACTTTGGTTAATCTCACATTTGACAAGACTCTAGGAAGGAGACTTTTAAAGATGCAAATCTTTTCTTTTTTTTTTTTTTTTTTTTAGATTTTTAGTTCATTGTAGCTAATGAAATTGGAATTGGAAAAAAGCAGACCTCTTAAACTGATAATATAAACATTTTAGATATCTACAGTAAAATGAAAATAGCTGATATCAGAGAACTGATAAAATATCTTTGTTACCATTCACTTCATTTACTTGAAACTCAGGCTTGTAAATTGGGGTCCACCTCATTATTGGGGAGATGAGTAAAGCATTTCTGATTGTGTGACTTTGTGTTTATTCCTAGTCCGAAGGCTTGGAATCTTCTGTGCCTGCTGGCTTCTGGTATGCTAATTTTTGCTCCCTGAAAAAGTGCCCAGTCTGGCTGAGACCTTCATTGACAGCCTTCATTCTGCCCAGGATTGGGACAGTGTGTATGTGTGGTACTGGGGACTGAGCCCAGGGGTATGCTACCTGAGTAGAGCACATAATTTTAACAAAGACTGTTAAATATTAAGCAGAAAGACTTACTTTTCCTCACAGGTACAAAAGCATAATTCTACCAGGTTACAACTCTTGATCTCTAGTATTTTTCATAGATGGAACACACAGCAAATGTGAATGTTGCACAAAATCGTATCGTTCACTGTGAGTTCTTGAGTCTGCCTCGCTATCCAGTCAGCCGCAGTGGAATCTCTCCCCACAGTAACAGCATTCAAATTTCCCATGTCACTTCTCCCACCTTTGCATCCTTTGTACCTTGGGATAAAACCCCACAGTTATGAGAGTTTGGTTTACTCTCTGTGAGGCAGGTTTTGCGGTTGTTGGGGTGCAGGGAGAAGCCAGTGTAGAGGTCTATGGCATTGTGCAACATGGCTTCAGTACTAGCGGCTTCCTTCTGGCCCTAGGAACTCCCTGCAGGAGTTCCACTCCCTTGTCACTCCTATAATGGAGCAGGTACAAAAATCTAGGTATTCAACTTCATGGCACATCTCAATTGTAATTAGTTACTGAATCAGGAAAAAATAGGTTCATACATACTTGGTTATGTTGTATTTGCATTGTTATAATATATGTACAAACATTTACATTGTAGGACCCTTTGATATATTCCAAACAATACCTCTTTGAGTACTTTTGAAATAGTGATTTCATCTGAATTTGATTACAGCCCATTTTGCTCACAGCTGCCTGTTTTACAGACTTGTGGTTGGCAGGGTGAATTTATTTAGACTTTGTTGGAAAACATTTCAAAACAGTTTGTCTCCCTAATCTCATTTCTTAAAAAATGTGCATGCTTCCTGTGGGAAGAGAACACTTAAGCCTTCCAGCAGTAATAATTACAGTAATTTTTATTTATAGTCCTTTTCCAAATGATTTAAAGATTTGTTTGATAAATAAAGTTGAACCACCTTTATCATTGCTTCTTGGATGGTCAGGCAGTCTGATTGGATGAACTCGTTTCTAATGAGATAGTTTTATTAATGTAGTTGCACACTCTCCAATAGTTTAGACACCTGACATAGCTTAGACACGTCTGCTTCATTCCTCAAATATCAGTGGTGACAAATCAGTCAGCTATTGCCAAGAAACAAACAATCTTTGAACTACATGAGTCAGTGACCCAATCAAATCCAAAGTCCAGGATCAAGGAAGTATACTCTATCCACCAACATGCCCCACCAAGATATTGAGAGGAGGAAAGAATTGTGACTAGTAATTCAATGTACTACAGGTATTTTCTGTCAAAGTTCTCAAGGCTCTATTGAAGCAAGACTCAGATAAAACATATAGGACTTCTCCCAAACATCCAGGTATTGGGAAGAACATACGTCTCAGGACTTTTAAAGTTCCCTAGTTTAACTTGCTTTCCAACTTGCTTGAATATTACGTCCATGGGTTGGCTGATCACTTTCTACCACAGAAGCAGTTTGTTCCTGGGGACGTTATTGTTAGATCATTCTTTCTATAGTCTCCTTATAATGATATCCGTTTGCCCAGTCTTTCAAGCCTAGTCACCTTCTATAGTAGAACAAAGCAAGTCTGTTTTGCATGCTGAGTTATATCACAGCCCTCAGAGAGGAGGATTCTTTCTCTACCTCCTCTAATTTTTCTTCTTTTCCTACATTTTTTAATCCCTCTCTTGCATAACAGTTTCAAAACCATTTTCACCTAATTGTGTGCTAATGATGCATCTTTGTAATTTTTTTAAAACTGCCTTTATAAGAAATGAAACTGAATAATCTAGCTGATGAGAAGGAAATAGATTCTATTGTAAATCATTCCTCCTACTCTTATTTGGTTAAAGTCTCTTGTTGCTGAAGATGTAGAATATTACTTCGATGACAACAATCCCAACTATCATATCTATTGTGCTTTACGAAGTGCAGTGTGTTTTTTTCCTGTATAGTGTTGCTTTTCATTCTTAAAATGACCCTGCTGGAATGGAAAATTACTCTTGATCTCCATTGTACATTTGGGAATTTAGACTCAGAAAGGATTAGTGGGTTGAGAACTGGAACTTAAATCCAGACCTTTTTACACTAGAACATATATATTTTTTCCACAATGCCAAAGCCACTTCCTAGTCACTGTTATTCTTGACACCATCTGGGTAAAGTTTTTTTATTTTAATTTTTGTATATTCTAGCAGTGAATATTTGTAAGCATTGCTATGTTGATTCCTTCCTGACGTGTAAGTTTTTTTCTTACTTGCTCATTAAATGATTATTTTTGTATGGATTTGCTGTGGTGATTCTTGTTTTCAAGGATTGCCCTACAAGTTTTTTTTCAATTCCATTTTTTCCTTGTATGGGCTTTATGTCTCCTTTTTTCTCTCTTTACTTTTAGCCCCTATAGAAGAAAAGCCTGGTATAGATAACCAAGTATATACTCAGTGTTGCTCCTTTAGTTGGAAAGTTAAATAAAGGGAAATACTCCCCCCCTTTATTTTCTCCTAGAATTCAGTTTGAGCTCAGCAAAAAAAATCAGTGAATGATGATGAATGGTACTTTCCATGGTTAACTAAAGATATTATACAACTGAAAGGGGGACTATCTGAGTTTCCCTCCTGAGGTCCCAAACTAGATACATGGTTGGTGGCGATTGGCACCAATGTTATCACTCAGGTGTATTGGACCCAATATTTAGTTTCTGTTTAATCAAATATTTATTGATGGGTTTATTGATGGTGACCATCAAAGAGACTAGTCTTGTGTGATCTAGAGATCACAAAATAGACAGTGGCACTTTTAATAATTTCAAAATGAAGCATTCATTAAATATCCAGTATTTCCAAACCTTGAAACAATGTTGGTCAACTCAGATCTATACAAAAGAAAGTAACAATTCCAATAAGAACCATGGATTGGAGGCCTGGTGTGGTGGTGCACGCTTGTAATCCCAGCATTTGGGAGGCTGAGACCGGAGGATCTGGGTTCGCGGTCAACCTCAGCTGCTTAGTGAGGCACTCTGCAACTTAGTGAGACCTGGTTTCAAAATAAAGAATAAAAAATAGGGCTGGGGGTATAGCTCGGAGGTAGAACGCCCCTGAGTTCAATCCCCAGTACTGAAAAAAATAAATAAATAAATAAAAATAAAAAGAACCAATGATTGTAAATGTCAGCTAAACTCAAGGTATTCCATGAATATCTGTGTCCAACACAGTTTGCAATTTTCTAGTTAATTTATCCAGAAGGATATAATATCAGGATTAAAGAAATAATCCTTTATTTGAAAACTTATATTTCTGCTTTGTTGTAATATAAACTCACTTAAGATTGGAAATAAAGTTAGAGTTGTTTCTTCATGCCAGGCTGACAGGGACAGAGAGGATGTACCTGTAGCACATTGGCTGCATGTCTTAGCAATATCCAATTCAGTCGTACTTATTAAGCCTTCAGAAATAGCATGGCATTAAAACAAGGCCCTTTACAGCAGAGGCAGGCTTCTTTTGGAAATTAATACAAGCATATCTTGACTATTTGTTAAACTCATAATTTGTACTCCCTCATACAAGTTATCCCTGTTTTGTATAACATGGCTCATATTTGAGAATGTAACAGATCTACTGTCATTGCCCTTACCATCCAAAACCCTTTTTAAAACTGCTAGGTTCTAGTAGGTGCTTGATTTATGACAGTTCTAACTAGAGCTGTCATTATGCAGGTGTAGTTAAACAGAGAAGGAGGAATAAACCTGGTTTGCTTATGTTCTAGAAGCAAAGCTTAGATGTGGACTCCAGGAGATTAGATGATAGTTCTTGGGTCCGATCTTGTCATGGTCAGAGCTTGAACTGAACTGAACCATCTGGTACATAATTAGAGCTTTTAGGGGGAATTGTTGATGAGTCCCTACTGAATTGGACCA
This sequence comes from Graphiurus murinus, assembly GCA_004027655.1. Lineage (NCBI taxonomy): Eukaryota > Metazoa > Chordata > Mammalia > Rodentia > Gliridae > Graphiurus > Graphiurus murinus. The sequence continues at coordinate 15,563 of PVLC010008927.1, forward strand.
TTCCATGCCCTCTGTAGAGCTGACAGTGATCTGAGTAGATATTAATGCCACTTCCTGAATTCGTTGCTTTTGAAGGAGACAGCTTAAGCAGAAAGAGAAGATTGTAATGTGAATAATTACAATGTAGCCCTACTCTGACCAGTTTTTTTTTGTTTTTTTGTTTGTTTTTTTTTTTTTTTTGGCTGAAGAATCATCTACAGTTTCACTCACAGTGAAAAACAGCATATTTGTTGACACAGGACATGATTTCCTTAAAAGTTATCAGAAGCTGGGTGTGATGGCACACACTTGTAATCCCAGTACTTGGGAGGCTGAGACAGGGGAATTCCAGGTTCGCTGCCAGCCTCACCAACCTCGTGAGGTCCTCTGCAACTTATTGAGACCCTGTTTCAAAATAAAAAATAGGGCTGTAGTGTAGCTCAGAGTAGAATGCCTCTGGCTTTAATCCTAGTACCACCCCCCACACACACACATACACACAAAGTTATCACAAAATATTTCTTAAAATTTAATTTTTAAAGATATTTCTTTTGCATACACATGTATTCCAGGTCACTAATTACATTCTTTTTGTGTGATCTTTATTTCTAAACATAACTATTCCACTGTGTATTTTAAATTACTTGTAATATCTTATATTTTTATCTAAGCCAGAGCTGCTACACAGAGGTGCTTCCAAACACACAGCCTTTCATGTTTCTCTATCTCCTCAGATTTTTCTTTGCCATGAGTAGGAAAATGTATTCCAAAATATATAACGCCACAGATATTTAAATGTTCCCATAAACCATGGGATATGATGTGATACAGCACACATTTGCATGGCTATTATAAAACTCAAGATACAAAAAAATACAGCCACTTTCAAATTAAGAATAAATTTAGGAGACACTTATATTAGTTTTCCTTCCTGTCCACATACTTTAAGAGGATGTTAGGAACCTTTCACACTGCATCCTGAGAATTCTACATTCTTCATGAAATTGACTTTATAAAGTAATTTTTGAAATAATGCTACAGCAATGATTCGATGGAAGCTCATACTTTTTTCTCTACTTATTTATTATACTTTTGCTCAGTGTCCTCAGATCCTTGCCTTACATTTCAGTTATTCGTTTTTGTTATAGTTCATCTCTGTTATAGTTTGTTTCATGTAGCTCATTTCTGTTATGGTTTGTATAGTTGTTAATATTTCGTTGATGGGAAATTGGTGAGATTGAAATAAACTATAGCAAAGGATGATTCAGAGACTGGAAATATTTCTGGTCTCCAGCTTGCTGAGTAATAAAGAGAGGGATATCTTCTCAGCAAAGGATCTGCTGCACTTCCCTGTCTGCTCCTGGTGGCGGCCCTAGCTCTAGCACCCAGTCTAGAACCATTGATGGAAGTCTACCTGGGCGTGCCGGTGTGTAAAGGGCCGTTCTAGATAGATCTGAGGCACTTCGAGGTTACCAGATCCAGTTACTCCTGGTAACTGTTCCCTTCTCAATTCATATGCCCAGTGAAATTGTCCCAGGAGAGTTTGTTGTTGTTGTTCTCCGTAAGGGATGTCTGAGCCTCACGTCACTGCCCTTTCGTTGTGGATTGAGCTCACAATTGCTTTCTTAGAAAGAGAGAGCTTCCCAGTGATAAAATGCCCACATAGTAACCAGACCATCAGTTGCATTTTTATCCCATTTTTCAAATTGGCTTATAAAAAGAAAGTTTTAAGGTAGCAGATGCTATCTTTAGAGTAGAATCCATCCAGAGTAAAAACACAAAATCTTCATTCAAAATTTAATGTAGTGGAGAAAAACTAAAGGTTTCAGAAATTGAAAAGGCTTTTCAGAAGTTATTTTGTATGTCCAGGACCTGGCCTTCAAAATGACACATAGCTGGCACTCTGAAGTAAAAGCTGGTAATGTTTGATCATACATCCTAGGAGACACTGTAAGGAAAGGTATTTGGAAAGTTGAGGTTAAGTCTTCATTACAATGCACAGAATATGCCTGAGCATATGTCTGTATCTCTTCCTCAGTGAGATTCATGGCATCAGGTAGCAATGTACATGCTTTAGTCATTTTCTCAGTTTCCCCATCAAAGTGTTCTTATCTCGTCAAAACTATCATTTGCTTCTAACTTTAAGTCCACAGAGCAGGGCACCGTATTGTTCATAGTTGGATTCCCACTGTGCCATTGGAATTAGATAAAATCATCCTGTTTTCACAGATAAGGAAATTGAGGTACAGGGGGGTCAGTGACAAGCCAAGTTCCATAGCTAGGAATGTGTTTCAGATCTCTCCCCTTTGCCTTCTCAGTCTTTGAGGTGAGACCCTCTGGGATCCCAAGTCTACTTTCTCTTTCTTCTTTTTTTTTTTTCCTTTATGTTACTGGGGATTGAACCTAGGGGCATTCTATCTTTGAGCTACACCCCCAGACAGACATATATATATTTTATATATATATAATTTTGAAACATAGTCTCACTAAGTTGCTGAGACTGGCCTTGAACCTATGATCTTCCTGTCTCTGCCTCCCAAATACTGGGATTACAGGCATATACAACCATGCCCGACCCTAAATCCACTTTCTACAGCCACTCCAGGGAAGTAGGTAAAAAATCTTAGTACCAAGCACATTACGTTTGTTGATGTCATTCATCCATACTTCTTGAGAACCCAATAATACATGTGATTTCAAAAGGTTCAAGTATATAAGTGGAGGTATCCCGAGGCAAAATTGCAAAAACTATGAATTTTGCCTTTTAGATCCTCTCCCTAAGCAAATGTATGTGTGACAACCACGTGCTTAAGTGACAAATTCAGTAGATAGGTTTGAAAGAATGCTAATATGATCCTTTAGAAGGTTGTATTTAAGAATTTCTACTATTACCATTGCTAGTAGGTTGAAGGGAGAAGGTTGATTGCCTTCCTGCCTCCTTTCCTCCTCATGTCTTAGCACAGAGCTGGGACTGCGCAGAGACAGCGCCTCACCAAATTAGCTCTGGTGTTGGCCTTGTGGTTTATCTGGTAGAGAGGGTCTAGGTTCCTCCTGAGGTAGGGTAAGTGGGTCTTTCCTTCTCAGTGGTCCTGTCCGTTGCTAATTGTTGTTCAAAATCCCTATAGCAACACCCCCCCTCTGTGAGGTGGTCCCCAGATATCATTCCTAGTCCTCAGCTCCCATACGCAGTAGCAGACCAACTCTCTGAGACGTGGTGTCCTATCTGGAAAGAAGTGATCTTCTTACTTTAAAAAAAAAAAAATATATATATATATATATATATATATATATATATTCTGTTATTGCTGTTGTGGTACTGGGGATTGAACTTGGACATTCTACTTCTGAGCTATACCCCCCTGCTCTATTTTATTATTTTGTTTTGAAACAGGTTAATAAGTCTCATTACTTGCTGAGGCTGTCTTCAAACCTGTAATCCTTCTGTCTCAGCCTCCTAAGTACTGGGATTACCGGCATGTACCACCACGCTGTATTAAAACAGAATTTCATGACTAAGCCATGCATCTGTAAGTCAAAGATATTGCTTAACATCAAATACCTTCCTATAATAAAACTACTAAACTATTTCTCTTCTTTTCACCTTTAACTAAACATATTGTGAAACCCCTCTTTAAAGACTTCCACTTTGGTTTTTGACATCCAAAACAGCTCATTAGTTGTGCTCTTGTGGTCAACAGTGGTTCTTGTTATGGGTGACCAGCCACTAGGGCAAAATTTAGGATGCTCTAAAAGACTTTGATAACTTTACATTGTGCCAAAATGTTCAGCTCAGTTGGATGCATCAGTCTGAAGCACATCATTCATCTTTATCACCCAGAAGTCTGAGCTTTCACACACACACAGCTAAGTGGGGCCTAGCTGGGGACCTAGGGCTGCTTTCTGCCTGGGAGAAAAGGGACTAATTGCTTACTAGGTTTTGTTTGTGTTTTTGTCTTGTCAAAGAAGTACATTTTACTGTATATCTGTGTAGTTTCCAGCTTCTTAAATGCTCTGTATGTTTGAGGTATTTGTTAGTTCAATTTGTCTTGGACGAATTATTTTAAAATTTCATGACAACAGAAGAATGCAGTGGTGACAAAGGTGGGCTCTGGCTATCCTGAGTTCAAACCTGAGGCTAACCACTTACCTCCATCTTGTGACCTCACTCATGACATCGTCCCACAGTCTTGGGCCTCTCATCTTTTAAAGGGTTTAATAATGGTTAGAACCTCATGCTGGGGAGGAGGGGGTCAGGAGAAAAACTATGAGCCAAAGCACATAAACTGTGTAGTAGAGTTCTAGTAGATAGTGTTAAATAAATGCTAACTGTATGATTTTGATTATTTTATTCATGCTGCTGCTTCTAAAACATATTTTCTAATTTTTTCTGAAGCCCCAAGTTGGTGCAAGTAATGATGATTGTTCAGACATTTGTTCCTATTTACAATCAAGATAACTCATTTTGAAAATTTATTTTTCTTTTAATGTCTCTTTCTCTGGGTTCTCAGCACCCAGACCATAAATATTTGTCAGAGACAAGACGACTATTACTCAAATGAAGCCTAAAGAAAATACTTAGGACTTATTTTAATTGTGATTTAAAGAGCTTTCCATACTACAGTGACTTATAAAAATGGCTGTAAGTTAAAGAGTAAATAAATTTGAATAAAATCTCCATCCTTGACAGCTTTACATATGTCAATCTGATAGCCTATGAAGAAAAAAAGTTTGTCAGATAAAAACTTTTCAGAAAGAAATCTATTGTATACTGATTTTTTTAAAGTCAGGATATGTAATCTTCCCCTGTTTTCACGTGTTCTTATAAATTGGAAAAAACTTCAAAGCCAAGCAACATTTTGAAGTGCTTTTGCCCTACCTTCTTGGAATGGTATACCTAAAGAAATGGTCTTTTGTTATAAGAGAGGCTTTGCATTTCTCTTTCAAAGGAAACCTTCAATTTTTTTTTTTTTTTCTAAGTAAACTCCACTGGTTTGATGCTTTTTTCTCTACTTGAAACACATTTTCTCCCTCCTACCCAAGCAGGGTATTTGCAGCGGAGTGATCTTGTTTTCTCTTTGTTCTCTCTGTCTGATGTTTCTTTGATAGCGGATGGTTTCTCGCTCTTTGGGTGTAAATCCAGATGACCTGAAGGACCCAATCAAGATTAGTATTCCCCGCTATGTGCTTTGTGGGCAAGGGAAGGATGAGCACTTCGAGTTTGAGGTCAAGGTAAGTGCACGTTCTTTACTCTTCGTGGGGAATGGAGGTGGAAGGCTATGGGGGACGTTCTCTGTAATATTTTGTAAAAGGAGATTAAGTTGCATGTTAATGCCTTGTTTTTTAAGATACTGGTCACACCCTTCATTAAACCAATCTGTGAAGCTCTGTATGTGATACACGGAGATAAATTATCTCACAGAAGATCCTGTCAGTTGAAGGATCAGCTAGATGACCAACCATCATAGCGTGCCCAGGACTTTCCTGATTGCAGCCCTGAATGCTCTGGGAGCCCCCCCACCCCGCCCCAACACACACACACACACACTCACACACACAGCCCTGGGAAAACCTGGACATTTGGTCACCCTACCCATGGGCTTAGACTCAATTTTTCTTATATATAAAAATGGAAATAATAATGGTTATATCACAGGGATATATATCAGTGCATGTAAAGTGATATAACCAGTAGCAGCTATAAGTAAACAATAAGTTATAGCTATGCTATTTTCCTTGTTGTTGCATTTATTATTAATTAGGAAGCTTTCTTAATCTGTTTTAGGCATTCCTTGATTTATACAGTTTTTAAGGAAGAGATGTGCCTGTTTCCTTACATCATGCTTTCTGAAATGATGACTTCATTTTATTTCTAATTTATTTTCGTTGACTCATAACACTTCATTAAATGTTGCTGGCTACTAGCCCCTCCTCAGTGAATTAATGATAAATCATACTTATTCTTTCCCAAGGATAAGCAAGGGTATTCATATAATTAAGTGAACTAGGATCACCAGATTATGGATGCATAGGGGGTTCTGGAAGGTGTTGTATTTTTTTTTTTTTTCAAGTAAACTCCAGTCTGAGAATCTGGACACTGAATTTTGTAAACTGATTCTGCCACATTGTGCCAAGTAACTCTCAGTCATATAACTTGTCCACATCTTAGTTTTCTCATTGGTAAAATGAAATGAGTGGTCTCCAAATTTCATCTTACCTGAGAAGCCCTTTTGTTCAGAGTATCTTATGACTAAGGTCACTGTGAAAAGACCATAAACCTGAAGCTTCTCAGAATAGAGGCAAGGAAGGTGTGGGACCTGAGCCGGTCCTCCCAGTCCTCCATTCCCTCTGCACCTGAGGGGAGCCCTGGGCTCAGGGATCTCTCCATTCATGTAGAAACCTTTTTCAGTCTTCATAAAGAAACAATATAAATAGTTTCTTATTAATCAGGTTTTTAGATTTTTATTTCTACATAGAGTTTCCCTTTAAAAGAAAAACAATTGGGCAGTTAAATTATATATTTGAGGTTTTTGTTGCTAGGGCATAATGTTTGTGCTATTAAAATGTTACATTTTGTTCTTGATCCATTACTTCCCATTGTTTCTGACCTAAAAATATCGAATTCCTGCTGAGTTTCTTTTCATTTGTTTTCACCTTTTTTGGTGTGTGTGTGTGTGTGTGTGTGTGTGTGTGTGTGTGTGTGTAGAGTTCCATTTGTAACTATATGTTATGTTATATACATATGTAAAGGCGGTTTTTGAGAGTGTGTGTTCCTACTTTTTAAATAGAGGATAAAGACTGGCTTTTACCAGCTCAAAATTACAATTGTCCAACACGTAGAACTCACAACTGTTAAACATGCAATGATTTTGGTTGGTGCATGGGTTTATTTTACCTTAACAGAAAAGTGTGTTAATAAAATATAACTATTAAATTGATTTCATGTATAGAATTTGAATAAAGAAGACATTTTACTTTTTATATGGAACTGATTTAAATAAAAATTGCAAGCAAATCATAGCCCAGGCAGTGTGCAGATGTAGCCAAATTTTCAAGATGGTACTCTCAAAGCAAGTTAGAAAAAACAAATACAGAAAGTCATATGCTGCCTTTGAGAATCCAGGCTTTCACTTCAAAATACATAGAATCTAAATCCAATGCATTCCTTTTTTTGTAACTTAACCAAAGCCAGGCCTGCAAACACACCACGGAGCTGTCTTCTGTTAGGTATTCTAGGTGCTGCTGTCAATAGCAGCAGCAGTGGACTGTGAGCCGTAGCCTGGAGACTTTCAAGCTGTCCCAGTAGGAAAGGACTCCATGGGACACCCTGTCACAAAAGTATTAGGGCCTAAACTAGAAACAAACATATGAATATATCCTTTCTCTGCAAACAGAGCAAAAAATGACTAGCTCCAGGTCCAGGTGCAGCTGGTAGAATGGTTATGGGTGTATCAGTATCCTGCCTGTCTCCACCAGGTAGTCTCAAAGAGACAAAACTTAGCTGTGCCTCTTCTGTAAAATGGGAAGAGTAAAGCCCACCTGACACAGACAGTGTGAGGACTGTGTAATATGTGTGTAAAGTGCTCAAACAGTGCATGCCACATCCCAAGTGCTGGGCAAGTGTTTGTTATTAGTAGATCATAAAAAGGTATAGTGAATGAGTAAATTGTGCTCTTGCTATCTTCTCCGAGAATTCTAATGTGCAATTATGTCTTTATGAAGTTTGGGGTTTTGTTTTGTGTTTTTTCTTTTTGGCTGGTCATTCTCCCTCAGCATTCTGAACTTGAAAATTAAAGAATGCATAAAAGAAAGCCCAGGGAGAATAGATCCATCCATTGCCATTATGGAAATAGAACTGCAGCTGTTTTGCACCTGGTGCTAAAAATCTTTTTAGACATTCTCCATTGAGACTCTAATAATTCTGTGGACATGCAGTTTTGTACCACTCTGTGAGAAGAACTACGTAAATACTGTGCAGTTTTGAAGAAGCAGCTTTATGAGTTTTTTGTAAAACTTTACATTAAAGGTTTTATATTAAAAAATTATTTTGTTGTTAGGGAAAACCTTAAGTTCACCAAACTTCTCTGTTCATCATTTGGATATGCCATGCATAGGTCATGTTTTCAAGAACAAATATTCTCACTTTTGATAGTTGGAGAGTTGGTGGCATTTGGAGGCAAAGGTAAAGGGAGTTGACAGGCCAAAAGAGCCTGAAGAAGAGAAGGTTTCCTGAGCCTCAGCTGTAAAATGGGGATAATAAAACCTGCCCAACAGAAGTACATGGATTTATATTTGAAAAGTACTTGAAATACATTTTGGAGGACGACAGCTTTCTTTCATCAACTTCGAGAGGGGTCTGTGCCTTCTAATGTTGTCTTTCTGTCAGCTTCTCCCCTCCCCTGTTCATCCCTTCTGCTTCTTGCCCTTTTCTGCCCACTCTTCCTTAGGCAGGATTTGCCAATCTTTTATTTATTTTTATTTTTTGTGGTGTTGCGAATGGAACCCAGGACCTTGTACATGTGAGGTAGGGCTCTACCACTGAGCTGCATGCACCCCTACCCAAGGGTTTACCAGTCTTTTCAGTCATTGTTTCTTGGCTATTTTCATTTTAATTCCCAATTTAGTAGCTCCCATTGTTCTGTTAAATTGTGGAATGAAGTGGTCCTGTGCCTGCAAGGGAAATATTTCTGGCAGAGTACCAGAGGGCAGGAGTCAACACTTGTTCCTGGCGCTCAACTCCTCTCCTCATGGGTCCCGAGGAAATTCCCATCACTGGTCTTTAAAATGAGAATAATAGAAATTTACATTAAACTAATATTTAATTCAAAAGGACTGTCTTTATACGTATTTTATTTGGGGGATGACAGCAGTCTTTTGTCAACTTTGAGAATAAGCAAGTAGATGGGTTTCTGTTGTTTGGTCTCATTTAACTTTTAAATCTGCTTTGAGGCGTCATGACCAGCAGTGCACTGCACATGCTGCAGGTGTGGTTTGATGAATGTGGCTTCTGCACACATCATGGGACGTTCCCTCATCAGGATTTAGTGTCTTCCAGGCACTCAGGAGTTTCTCATGCCCCTTTGCAGTCAGCACCCATATGCAGCCTCCGGGCAAGCACTGATCTCTGCAGATACAGATTTGCTGTGTGTGCTCTAGCCTGCCTGGGACGTGGTGGCATGCAGCATTTGTCTTCTGTGTCTGCCACTCACCTGATAGGATGTCTGAGAGATTTGTCCATGGAGTTGGTATTACATTCGTTTGCTTTTTATTGCTGCATAGTATTGTATGGCAATATCAGAAGCCATGAGTTCCTTTCTCACCTCTTGTTGTTGGTTTCTGTGTTTCTTCCTGATGATGCAGAAAGTCATTCCCTCTGTGTTGCCCCTGCCCCACTTTATTTTACTGATGCCTGAAAGATATATGCCTGCCGAGGAGCTCCTGGCTCAGGTTTCAGTTCCCATTTCCTTGGAGTTAACACTTCGAGCAAGTCCTAACAGTCCATCTTTCTGGGATGTGCAAAAAGAGATTTACCTCCTACCTACAGGTGTCAGAGACAGGAAGCTAAAGATGGACCAGTCTGACTTCTCTCTGCTCAGAGCATTTGGGGCTGAATGTTGCTGAACGTCGTCTGCTGGCCAGCAGCACGCATCTGTAAAACACGTGCTTACCCTGACCACAGCTGTCGCAAGTAATACTGCTCACTGGACTACAGCAGTCATCTTAAAACGCCCTCTCCTAAGCTTTTGGTGACTGATACATGAAATCAATTGCACTGCATTGTGCTTGCCATTTTCTGTAGAACTAGAGTGGGTAAATTTAATTTTTAAATTACATTTTAGCATGATACAAAGCACCAGCCAGGGAAATCTGTAGTTAAGGCTAACAGAGGATGTCATGCTCATTTGTCATAGAAAGTGACATTGTTTTACATTCTTTGTGTTGTAATTTACATAACAACATGGTAGTATAGAGAAATAAGCCAATGCTGGTGGGTTTTTTAATATTTTGTTTTCCAAGAATTTCTATTCCTATAGAAAAGCGGTTATTACAGGACACTGTCTTCCTGTATCCTTTCTGGAGTGGTGGCATATGCAGGAATGTCTGCCTCCCCAAGTCTCCACTTGTTGCCCAGTGTGCTCCCTTCACCTCTGTCATAGTTCACAGTCACATTTTCAGTCACTGTCACTGTTGTGATAATCTCTGGTCTTCCCCTGGACACTAAGCTGCCTGGTCTCTCAGTCTCGTGTGGCACTGAATGCCTATCACACAGGCAGCTCTTGGCTGCTGATGGCCACCCAGCAGAGATCACTCAGTGTGGCAGACACAAGCGTGATTGTGTGTGTGTGCGCGCGCGCATGCACATGTGTGTGTGTGTGTGTGTGTGTGTGTGTGTGTGTGTGTGTGTGGTACTGGGGATTGAACCTAGGGACATTCTACCCATGAGCTACACCCCTAGCTCTGTTTTATTTTGAAACAGGGTCTCACTAAGTTACTATGCTCTGCTGACCTCAAACCTGTGATCCTCCTGTCTCAGCCTCCTAAGAACTGAGATTATAGGTGTGCACCATTGCACCCAGCTAAGCTTGGTATTCTTACTGGTCATGGTCTCCCTGAGCTTCAGGACAATTAAATGGCTGAGTGCCCTTTGTGAACAGCCCCCTTTGGGCTCCATCCACACTGATAAGGCACCTGGATTCTGTCACTGATAAGGCACCTGGCCCATTGCGTCTCCTCATGACACGGCTGGCTGGCTTTTAGTCCTGCAGTGAGAGTAGGGGGAATGGAGCTTCTTGACTGTGTCTATGTCCAAGGATGCCAATCCCTCCCATCTCTGTCTCCCAACTCCCCTCACACCTTCTCAATTCTACCTACACACTGGCACTTACGTGCCCTGGCACTGGACAGCCTTAACATCCACGGGCTGTTGCATTCTCTTTTGGCTCTTGTTCTCAAAGAGGTGCGTCTCTAGGCTCATATCTGCTCTCTGCACATTATCCTGGGCACCTGGGCATTCGCCAGCCCTTGCTTGTGGAAGCCCTTGTTCTGTTTCATCTCTTTCAAGGTGCCTGCTACCATCCTGGTCTCACTCTCCTTTGGGCTCAGAAAAGCACGGGCCCTGACTTTTCTCACACGATTGCAGCTTCAGTCCTTTGAGCAATGTCACTTTGTGTGTGTACAGGTACACACACACACACACACTAACACACAGTATCCAAACCAAAACCTTTCCTAATTTTCTAATCATCTGATTCTTGTGCCACCCTAGTAACACTCTCCTTCTTCAGTACTTAAGCAAAATACTGGCTTATTTTGTTCTATCTCCCAATTGGTGACTCTAAAAGAAGGTGGGGAGGGGGAAGCAGTGATGACATGAGTAATAAATGATGGTAAGAAAATGTGACCTCCAGGAGGTTTTCCAGCGCAAATGTGCAGACCATCTGCAGACAATTACAGAGATCGCCAGTCAGGGGCAGGCATTCTCACTTCAGTCACGTTACTTGAGATGTGTGAGCTCTCCCTTCTCATGTCATTCTGTCCCGGCCTGCAGCTGGACGATGCTTAGCACAGAGAGGTCTCACATCTGTCTGCTGGGCTCTCTCTGAACAGAAGTGACCCAAAGTGAGATGTGGCAAACTGCAGAACTGCCTGGTAGCAGTTGAGGTTAGAATCTCACTTTTGCAATGGAAGGACCGCACAACAGGGACCACAGGACCAGCGTCTGACACCACTGCCGAACAGTATTGACTTGATGGGGTAGACAGAAGTAGACTGGTGGCGGAAGATATGTTTTACTTGGCCTGAGCCAATTTTTGAAATTTTGCATGAGTTGGCGGCATTTAAAACATGAGAAACTTGACATAGGTTAGGTTTCTCTGAAAAATTAGAAAACATCGGAACCAAGGCCGAAATTCCTACAAGGACAGGGGATGGTTCATCTTGAGGTTGGGGCTTGTGCTCCCTGCTTTGTTCTAGACTTTAGACTTTCTGCCACAGAGGAAAGCACCTTGATGAGCTGGTGGCCTGTAGAGGCATTCAGTCCAACTGCACCATACAGAAAGGCTCGCTGGCCAAATGCGGTCTCTGTTCACAGTTTATTAAATCAGTTTAAATGCACACAGAAAAGCAGGAAGAAGGAGGAATCAGTTGACTGAACATTCTGCCTGACCCCTGATCATACTATGTTCACCTGTCCTGTTTGTCTGTGTCCATGTCTATCTGCCTATCTGTCTGTCTCTCTCTTTCTCTTTCTGTTTCCTCTGCCTCAGCCTTTCCCTATAAGGACCAGGGTAGAGCATGACAAGTGGTGGTGCCCAGAGCCAAGGATGTTCACTCCATGGGAAGCAGGCACTGGCACACTTGGCCGGTGGTGTGCTGTGGACAGCCCTGGCTCTTACCTGCACTTCTCTGGCAAAGCATGTGTAGGGAAGAATAGGACCAGGCTGTTGTCAACAAGAGTGGTCAATTCCAGGGTAACATAGCTGTCATCTCAAAGGGGGTGCATCATAATCTAACACTTTCCTCCCTTTCTATCTCTAAGTAGCATTTTTATCTGCTCCATTGTATTTCTTGTAACCCTATCTTCCTCAAGTCTCATAAGTTAGCAACCAGAGACCTGTATTAGCATATCTTAACGAGTTTTGTTGTGTCTCTGAGGCAACCTACAAACTTGCTATCTGTTCTAATGCATCCTGTGAGATTTACCTGTAACTCCTGAGCTTCAAGCTTATTTGCGACTGTGCTTAACCCTTCTTAGGAGCTTCATCCATCCTCTACAGCACAATTGAATGTTCCCACATCCTATGATGGGCTCACTACATACCCTGTTACCTTTCATGCACTGAACCTCTCAGAGGTCGTTCTTGACTGATCTCTGTGTGCAGTTGAGATTGAAGCCCCTCTTGAAGAAAGAAACCAACATCTATCAAGCACCTTCGTCACCTCAGGCATTTTGCTAGGCATTTCCACAAATCAGAGAAAGGCACCAAAATGGAGATATTGTTTGTA
>PVLC010008927.1:28643-56298 GCA_004027655.1 Graphiurus murinus
GTCACAAGCAGCTTAGTCGGCCGTGGCCTTCCAACTCCTGTTTACATACACAACACCCCATTTGTGTGATCAGGATCGTGGTACCCATCGTGCTTTTCCACACATCGAGAATATTCACCAACTCAAAATCCCAAAGCTACAAGAGCATTTTTGATAACCAAGGATATAGTGCACTGACTCAATGTGTTAGAAAAAACTGTAATCCTACCTTCCTTGGGGACAGAAATTTCACTGAAGACAAAAACAGTGACAAGTGTTTCTCAGATTTACATTTTGAGGTGAACCGTTAGTGTGTGTGCATCCCATGATAATACCTTCATTCACTGGGATCCTGCTTTCAAGCTAATATTTTAGTAGTAGAAATCTGGTAACTCTCTTAGAAATATGCTTGGTATTATACTCTTGGCTTTATGTCTCATTTTAAATTGAGCATTAAGAAAATGCAGTATTTTAACTCTGTCGAGATATTGTTTGTATTTTATGCATTAGGAAATTGCAAAAAACTTGCCTAAGGCCACACAGCTAGCAAGTAGGTCCGGGTCCCAAATGCCCCTGTCAAACCTAAGTCCACGGCTCAATAAAGATTCGCTCCTCCTGTTCCTCCTCCTCTTTTTTTTTTTTTTTTTTTTCCTCTTCTCCATATAGTGATTGAACCCAAGGGCATTCTACCTTTGAGGTATACCTCCAACCCTTTTTATTTTTATTTTTTGTGGAACTGGGAGTTGTACCTAGAAGCCTTCTACATCTGAGCTATACTCCCCAGCCCTATTTTATTTTTTATTTTCAGACAGGGCCTCCTAAGTTACTGAGGGTCTTGCTAAGTTGCCGAGGATGGCCTCAAACTTGCAATTCTTCTGTGTTAGCCTCCCAAGTACTAGGATTGTAGGTGTGTGTCACCATGTCCACCTCTAGTTCCCTATTTTTAAATGTACCTTCCAAATATAACTACTTTCTGCACTTTTAGAAATTGAAGACACATTTTACTATTACCTTAGACATAGTGGCCATTTCTAAATCCTTGCCTTTTTTCAGAATTTACTGTTAGTTTAGTGTGTATTTCAACTTCTCATCTTGAATTTTGACCAAGTTGTGGGTACTTTATAAAGTAGGGCTATCGCTAAGGCTTGAGAAACCTGCAGAATTTGATGGAGGAGAGACCTGCCAGGAATCATGAAGAAGAAATACCCAGGAAATTTGCAGTTTGGGAGTTGCAGTAATCACATTTACAGCCAGAGAAATTTCTCTTTATTTGGCAGAATAGAAATGAGAGCCATTTCAGTCTATTAGATAAACTGTACACACATATATCTTTTAGAAATACTCTCCAGAAAGAGTAGTGTGTTGGCATCTAAATCTGTGCTTGTTAGTAACCTGATGAACGACCTCCCCGCATGCGGATTAGCATAGCTGAGACAAATGGAGTCTGCATATGCCAAGGCCCAGCCAGATTCAAATGTTCAGTTTGTGTGCTGGATTTAGACATAAAAAGCAAATGAAAAAACTTGCATTAGCATTTGAAAAATCACATTTCATCCTCTTTTTTAAAACTTTTTTTTCTTTTATTAAGCACTCCTCTCATCTAAGAACTTTGTCTCCACTGAAAAACGAGGAAAGGCATGGTTTCTTTCTTCTCCAGTTTTCATTCCAACCAACTAATCTTTTATATTGCCTTTACTTGGACAGTTGTGTTTATCTTCACAAGGTAAATGCTGCATGCAAGAGCAATGACTAAAAAGGAATGAGATTGAGTCGCAAGCACAGGCAAGATGTGGTCATCACCTCACGGTTACAGCTTGAATTTCCATTTCACACAAATTTCTGTTTTTCTCATATAAAAGTATGTTAATATTCTCTCTTCTTTGCTTTCAGAATTCAGAGAGTTTTACATCTCTTCCTAGGTTAAATTTTTTTATAAAATAAGTCATGAAGTTTGAACCCTCCCCTCTTTGCGTGTGTGTATATGTAGTACTGGGAATTGAACTCAGAGTCATTCTACCACTGAGGTACATGTGAAGTTTTTTTATATTTTATTTTGAAACAGAGTCTCACTAAGTTGCTGAGGGCCTTGCTAAGTTGCTGAGGCTAGCCTCAAGCCTTTGATCCTCCTCTCTCAGCCTCCCAAGTTCTGGGATTACAGATGTTTGCCACCACACTTGGCTGAACTCTTTTTGTAGTTGATGCCAATGGGAAGCCTTGCCTTTCAGCAGTTCATAATCTAAGGCCCTTCTCCAGGAATGTGATCACAGGGCCAGGAGTTACTACTTATGAGTATCTAAGCATTGTGCTAACTGCTTCATGCTTTTTTGATTCATCTGCAGGTTCCATCTTGAAGATGAGAAAGTTGAGGCCTGAAGGAATTTAGCAATTCAGCCAGTACTCCACAACTAATAAGTGCTGGGACTGAAGTCCAGATCCAGAATTTTCCATAATGATGGAGAGTTTGTGTTTCTTGCTTTGCATCTTGATATCTAGATAATTTTAAAGGAGAAATGCCTAGGCTGTCATTCTGCCAATCTTTCACAATTTTAAAGTAGAATAATTTCCCCTGCTCGTAAGGGGAAGCTGCTTCACAGAGGTTTTAGAGGAGAGTAGGCAGAAGTATTTTATCAGTGATGATTTTGGATTTGAAAGGCCTCCCATTTCTCATAATTTCAGGGCCTTCATACACTCTATCAAATTTACCTTCAGTCTATGCTATAATGTAAGTGTACTAAAATAAGCAGTATTATACCCTATTTTGAACATGCTGAAATTGAAGCATGGCGTCCTTACTTCTGTTATTGCAGAAGACTGGATTCAGGCCAGCTAGACAGTCCTGATTAATTTAGAGCCACTTCATAGTTATCTGACATATGAGTGTTAACTCAGTAGTCAGACAGTGGGCTCACTCCTTCAGAGCACACCAGCTTCAGACCAGGTTCGTAAGCCCAAAGCCCTGAGGCATATTCTGTACTTCTGTCAAGTGCCTACCCAGCAGGGGCTTCTGATTTTCCTGGAGGATACTACTGAAGAATATTCTATTTGTATGGGTCCCCTCCTTTGAAGAATCTTCATTCTCCAAACTTCATGTATCTTCCATTCGTATTACCAACAGATGGGAAATCTGGGGTGGGAATTAGGCTCCTCTTTGCTTCTGTACTGTGTAGCGCCTTTGGGACCAGACTCCTTGTACTGAGCCCCAGCCTCTTCCCACAGGTGCCTGAGACAGGACTTCTTCAGTTGGTCATGCTGCAGTTAAGAGGGCTTGCCTGCTGGCTCCAGGGCTTCCTCACACAGTTGGTGGAATGATCCAAATGGCAGCTATTCCCTTGCCTCCAGAGCCCCAAATGGCTGCAGACAGTTTCTTTTCTTTTGTGCTTACCTGGCTACAAAGCCTAGCCCTCCTTTGGATTCACCCAAAAGAGAAATGAACATTTCTGAAGTTTCCCTGGGGAGAGCAGAAAAGGGATACATTTCAGAGCAATAACTTAAAATACTCACTAGACATTTGTATTTTTCCCACAACACTGGCCTTTCCATTCCTCTGTCCTAGAGATTCCTGGGAGCTCCACCTGCTGCCCCTTACTAAGCCAAGGAGTTCAGCTCCAGCCCACTTGCTTGATTTTCATTGCCAAGCTGCATGCCCAAAAGACCATGGCTCTCGGGAACAGGAGACTCTGAGGTTAATAGAATCCTCCCGCTTAAAGACAATTTAGAGATGACCGTATGTTTCTTGTTGTGTCATTTATGAGCCTCACACCCACCTGCACCCATTCTTATCACTAAGTCATTTATCACAGTGTTTCTTCTAAATCAATGAAATGTTCTCCCCAGGAGGAGTTTGGTAAAAGATATTTTCTCCTTTCTTTTACAATTCTTTGCCCTCGTCCTTATCTCCCTCAATGTCTGCTTGCTGAAAAACATTTATATAGTTATAGGTCAGCCAGAAAAGGATGAAAACAGGTCATTTCGCTTACAGTTCAAGAGGAAACATTTGGGAAATGCAGTTGAAGTGTTTATTGAAAAGAGACTCAGCCCTGTAGTCTCCATTATCCATTCATTGATTATCAAATATTTATGTGGTACTTATAAATATTATTTTAAATACTGTAGTAGATGCATTGACATACTGAGGGACAGAAAAGATGAATGAGTATTTTATGAGTACTGTAAGTAGGGGAAGAGAAACACATGGCGAGAAATCAAGCAGCATAGAACAAATGGACCCTAGAGGAGTTATCAGGAAGACATCAAGGTAGACTTCCATGTGTTCCCTTGAGAGGGATGTGTGGACTCCAGTGAGTGCCGTGAGAGAAGAGGCTTTCGAGGTGATGGGAACACTGAGGGCAGAAAGTGCAACTGCTGTGATATTAACAGGAAGTGGTGGGGTTTGAGGCTAACCTTAGGGGCTCTCCTTTTAGGTAGAAGTGAATAAGGAAAATTAAATGAAGATGGAAGGCTTCTGTGGGAAGGAGAAGGAATGTAGCAAGAGCATCCTTTTGAGAGGCACTGAAGGGTGCTCAGGAAGTTGACCTTGGGTGACCTTAATCATCCCAGT
This sequence comes from Graphiurus murinus, assembly GCA_004027655.1. NCBI lineage: Eukaryota > Metazoa > Chordata > Mammalia > Rodentia > Gliridae > Graphiurus > Graphiurus murinus. Next base: position 33,181 of record PVLC010008927.1, read on the forward strand.
AAAACAAGACCATTGTGAAGACTGAGAATTTAGAACATTTTGAAATACTCATCACAGAGAATGTAACTTGGAAGGGTTTTCAAGGAGGAGGGACTGTGCCAGGTTAAAGTAGCTTGCATTTCATGTGACTGTGCTCTGCCTGCCTTGGGGCTCTCTGCAGCAGTGCTGGCCAGCCCAGAGGAGGGAAAGGGCCACAGGCTGCCTGATTTGGGAAATTATTCTGATAGGCCCTACCAGAAGGGATTGTGAGGTGCTGGCCCTTCAGCGACAGGAGGACTGTCCCAAACCCAGCCTAGACCTGTACGGGAGTGGTCCAGAAGGGAAGAGGTGTGCTGGGGCACCAACGAGAGGCTCAGTGGAAAAGCCAGAGGCTCAGCACCCATGGGGTGCATGTGCACACTAGAAATCAGAAAGCTAGTACTGTCGGCCCTTGGTGAAAGATTCACTGATCTTCGAGGGAGATTAGAAGGAGAAGTAATGGAATGGCAGTCTGTGATCTCTACAGGACATCGTGGTGATTAATGAGATGTTGGCTTCATTTACCACCCTGGGATTAGTTCCATTTGCAACCGTTGTCTAAAGAGACTTTAATTAAACCTTATACATTAATGCACATTACCATACAGATCCTTACATTTGGAATATGTTTCATGTTTCTTCAAGCATGTTCGAAGTTATTTTGCTGCCTAAGACATTGAGTAGAATTAATGAATTAGATTCTGCCATCTTGGAAATAGTAAGATCTTCACTTACTTTCTACAGCCACAGCTTAGAGTAGTAGTGCCTAAATATGTTTATCAGTGAAAAGCGTACTGAGCAGGAAGGCCAGAGTATCTATTTGTATTTATTTAGAAAGCATACATTCACTAAGTATACTTATTTATTTTAATGCACTTCTAGAAGTAGAAATATGAAAAGATTAAATAGAAGTTTTGGTCTTTCCACACCCCATGGATCATCCTGCCTCCTCTCCTTGGAGAACACCAGCATGAAGAGTATGTATTATTCCATTTTCTGTATCTGAGAAGATTTTAGTTAAATTTATGCATTACTGTGTGCTACTGTGCACAGTGTGCATACACCTGAACCATATTCCACGTTTCCTCAAACATGTTCAGAGTCATGTTGCTGCATAAGACTCTATTTTGCAAAAATCGGACAGAACTTTTTAAACCTTTATTAGGCTGGTATTAGAACATTTCCTCCAAACCAGTCCTAATTATGGGGACTTCTAAATATATATTGTTCTCTCTGTATATGTATATCTCAAAATAAGTCTGCCAAATATTATTAAAAAAATGAATACTACTGAAGAGAACTCCTCAAGTAACTGGTAAAATGGGGGCCAGTTAGAGATTTTTCTTTCTTTGAATGAAAAACCATTGACTCTGCTCTTTACACAGATATACACAAGTTAATATATACTGATGACATATCTTAAAAATCAACAATCCTTAAACCAGCAATATATATATATATATATATATATAACATAAATTTGTGGGAAGCACTCAATTGAGAATTGTTTATAAGTAAATGCAGTCCATCTTGTGGACATGTTTATGGTATTTAAGTTGCATTTGACCATTTTATGGCCCAGGAAAGATAGATTTGCATCAGCAAAACCATTCAGAGAGAGAGAGAAGTAATGAATTCAACTCTCCTCAAAAATGTGCAGTAGTGATGCCTCGCATTCTCAACATTTCAAGTATTTAGGTCTGATTTATCATTTGTAACTTAGCTACTATCCCTTCTCTCTAGATCAACGTCCCACCCCATGCCCAATGGGCAAAATAGGACTTTATGTTTTGCCTTTCTATCTATTTCCCCCCAAATTTCCTTGATCTAGGCTTGGTACTTCCATTTTCCTACAAGGAGATCACATTGCTTACCACTTCTGAGATGATCGCTGATGATCTTCATTTTTGGTCCTGATGATCCTCACCTTATTTACACGTTGACAGACAAGGGAAGACTTAAATATGTAAAGTGGAAAGCTTGAGACTTTTTCATTCTTGTATTTAACCTGAATCCAGGTGAGCTTCTCAAGGGTGAAGAATTTGGAAATCTCTCTCTGCTTCACCATAAGCTGTATTACAGACCTATTGAGAGCACATCATTTAGTGCTGTTATGGGGAGGGGGAGGCATACTATTGTGACTAATTCAAATAATCTTTGATTCCAATTAACCTCAAAGAACTCACCAGAACAGAGTTACTGCAACCAAGGCTCCAGCAGGCCTTGTTCTCTATTTCAACTGATCTAGACCAAGCCTGAATTCTTATTGAATTTGAAAGGCACAGTAATTTTAAGAACATAGTAGGCACTCAGTAAAGGTTTACCTTTACAACGAGAATCCACCCACTTCTGTTCCAATTACTACCAAAAGTAGACTTACTCTCTTAGAATATCTAAAATCTTAAGGGTAGGGAGACATATAATCAATGTTTGTTATGTAAATTAATTATGTAATTAATATCCATTATGTGTATTCTCATCATGATGTCAACTAAACACTAAGGAACCATGGAGGAGGGAATAAGTGATTTTTCTAGGAAAAAAGGAGTAGAGGCAAGGGTGCCACCGAGGGAGGAATTGCGGTGTAGATCCCCCCCTGAGGCTGAGCAGGAACCTTCCCATTACAGAAAAGGTGCTTGTGGTTCAGGAGGTTATTCAAAAGATCTAGAAATATGCCATATTTCTGTGTCGACAAGTCATCTGGAGTATGAATTCTTTTTTTTTTTTTATTTGGGATTGAACGCAGGGACACTTTACCTCCCAGCTATACCCCCAGCCCTTTTTATTTTTTATTTTGAAATGGTCTTGCTAAATTGCTGAAGGGCTCACTATCTTGCTGAGTCTGGCCTCAAACCTGTGATCCTCCTATCTCAGCCTCCTAAGTACTGAATTACAGGAATTAGCCACTATCTTCATCTTGGAATGTAAGGTTTTTAATGCATTGGGAGCTGGGGTTAGAAATGTAGCATGGGTGTATCCCAGAAAAGGCCCTATGCCTTTCTAAGGGTCTAGCCTTTGAAGGGTGCCAGAGCATGGCTAGATCTGATTTCAGAGTAGCAATGCTTACAGTGGGTTATAGCAAGGCTGCTCAGATTTTAACCTGCATCAAAATCCCCTGGGAAGAGGTTGTTAAATCCCAGATTCTTGATCCCCATATCAGGGTTTCTGATCCTGAGATATGAGACCTCTGAATGTGCATTTCTAAGAAGTTCCTGAGCAAAACTGATGCTTCTCCTCAGGCATCGTACTTTGAGAACCACCAGTTTAGATAGTAAAGTACCGAGGGTGGAAGTCATTGAGATCTTTGTGAGGTTATTGAAATATCAAGGTAGATAATAAGGCCAAAAACTTATGTCCTCACCCAAAATATGCCTGTAATGATCTTCATTGTTCATCGTTTCTGAGAACTTATTTAACTCCCAGTGTTGATGGTTCCAGAGTGTCGCCTCACATTTCAGTGATGGTAGGACTCCTTGCAATTGCTGGGTAACACACAGGAGGCCCCTGTGGTACCTTTACTGACCTCGTTAGGCGTGGCTTATCCCTCTCCATGTTGGGCCTTCTTTCTTTTTCTCCTTCCAGCTCCACATGCTCACAGTGGAAGTATCCCACCTGCCTTCATAAGCATTGGGTACTAATATAAAGAAAGCAGTAGGGGGTGTATTGGATGCTTGTAGGGATCTTATCAGCTTCTTACCATCTTGTCATCTTATGCCTAAATGCTGATAATCTGCTGCCCTTAAATCATTGAGCTGCATCCTCATTCTTCCTAATATTTAGTATGTGGTTTGTTAAAGAAATTGGCACCCCTTGTAAAGGTACTGTTGTAGGGCTACTGTGGGAAAGAAGAACAGTCCCCAGAATTACAAGGTAGGTTTGAAATGCCATTTCACTGATCAAAAGATTAAAAAACAATGGCTCAATGTTAATGAGCTGTTGTATCGACAAAGAGGAAGAAACACCCAGGCACAACCCCCAAGGTAGGTGTCTAGTTTACCTTATCCAAATTTTATTTGAGAGCTTTTTAAGAACTTTTCTACCCAAAGAGAGAAAGAAATTCATTGCTAGTTCAAATTCAGTAAGAGCTAGAAAGTATGTTCAAGCAAGTCCGTCTTGGGGCTCACTCTTCCAGCTCTTCATTCGAATGCCTGTGATGTGTCCCATACTCTCCTGAGTTGCATTGACCAGCAGATACAAAGCCCATCTCTCCTGGGATTTATGTTCTAGTGGGAAAACAAGACATATTGGTAAACCTAGACCATGTTTCATAATCAGAAGCTCTAAGCACAAAAAGCAATTAGGAAGAGGAGGAAGGAGTGTGGAATGAATAAAGGAGTATGCAATTTCAGATAGGATATTCCAGAAAGGCATCACTAAGAAAGTGACTTTTGAGCAAAGACTTGAAGGAAACAGGGAAAACAGTCATGTGAAAACGTAGGAAAAGAGCATTCCAGAAAGAGGATGAAGCACACCACACAGCCCCTGAGGCCATGCTTGATGTGTCTGTTTGATGTTTCCTGGACAAGCAAGAATCCAGAGGGAAAGGAGGAGGAAGAGAGTAATTGAAGATATAGCCAGGAAGGAATACTTGTATGTCAGTAAAGGAATTTGAACTTGTACCTAAATGAGATGGAACACCTTGGGAACGTGTCTCATTAGAGCAAAAGAAATGGCCTCATCTGACCTAATTTTTAACAAAATCATTCTGGCTGAAATGTTGAGCAGAGAATGAGGGGTACGGTGGGAAGGGGGATAAAAGCATAAGCAAAGGAGTCAAGAGGGGGGCCTTTAAAAAGAATCCAGCCAAGTCGGGTGTGATAGCACACACTTGTAATCCCAGTACTTGGGAGGCAAGATAGGAGGATCGCAGGTTTGTGGCCAGCCTCAGCAACTTGTGAGGCCCTGTTTCAAAATAAAGAATAAAAAATAGAACTGGGAGTGTAGCTCGGAGGTAGAATGCCCCTGGGTTCCTTTCCATTACCTAAAAAAAAAAAAAAAAATCCAGCCAGAGATGATGATGCTTGAGGATGTTAATTGTTAATGGTGGAGCTAGTGAAAAATGGCCAGATTCTCATATTCTGGGGGTTTGCAGAGAGGATTTGATACCAAGTTTTTGAGTTAAACAAGCAGAAGAATGGCACTGTCATTTCCTGAGATGGGGGAAGAAGTCTGGTTTGGGTAAGATTAATTTTGGTTTAAATGTACCATGTTACCTTGGAAGCACATGTTAGATACCCAGTCAGGAGTAGGATATATGGGTCTGGGTTCAAGGGAGAGATGTGAACATCCAGGGAGTCATCGTATGTAAATTTAAGGTATGAGATCACCAAAAGAGTGAGTGCAGTTAGAATCAAGGATTAAACCCTGTGACACTTTGATGTTTAGAGGTCAGGGAGATGAGAAATCCCAGCAAAGGAAACTAGGGCAAGAAGATAGTGTAGCAACCTGGAAAGCCAAGCGAAAAAGGTTTTAGAAGGAGGACAGAGCTATCAGCCATGTCAAGTACTTCCCTTAGGTCAAGTGAGATCAAAACCAAGAATTTACCAGTGGAATTAGCAATATGCAGATTATCAATGACCTTGGGAAGAGTAATTTAGGTGGTATGATGAATAGATTGTAGTGGACCCAATGATAATAGAAAGGAATAAGTTGATGATATCATGAATAAAATTCCTAAAGAAGTTTTCTCTCAATGGAAAGGAAAAAATAGAGTGATAGCCAGAAGGGAAAGAGATCAAGGTGGGATTTTGAGATGAGAGAAATAATAACCTGCTTAGATGTTCATGGCAGTAATGTAATAGAGGAAATATGTTGATATAATAAAGAGAAGAGAAAATTGTTTATTTCTCTTAACAGCAGTGTCTTTCAGAAGGCAAAAGTGATTGGAGTGTGGTGTTTGAGAGAGGTGCCCTTAGCTAGAAGCACTGATACTTCTGCCCAGTAGCAGGAGAAAAGAGGTACAGGACAGGTGGGGCAGATGAGTAGACCTGGTCAAGGGTGCATGTGGGAATGCTCTTTTGATTGCTGCTAGTTGAGAGGGCTGCTGGGGAAACTGATCCTCAGGAGAGCCAGCATTCCATTGGAGCAAAGATGAGGGTGATGTTCACAATGGAGGCTGAGGAGCTAAGGGATTTTGCAGATGAATGGCCATAAGTGCAGTAGAGAGATTTCAGGAGAAGGAAAGGGAGCAGGGAGCATCAGAGTCTAGATTATGGGGGAACCTAGGCTTCTTGTGGTGACTGCCCATGCAGCCCAGGCCCAATACGGCATGATGTGTGATTCTATTAACTCTCAGGGCTTTCCTTGCAGCAAGTGGCTTAACCACGTGGGAAGGCAGAGAGCCCACTCCCCTTTGGTTCTCTCTTGGCCCACTGGTTTGTGTCTGGCTAAGGCCATGTGTTGCTGTGTTCTGGTTCTGAAGAAGCCCCTATCCCTACTGGCTGTTCTAGCCTTACGTTTTGACCAAGAAGAGAACTAGAAAGGAAGGTCAGCCATCTCTGTGACCAGGAGTAACATTTCCCAAACCTCAGTGACATGTGTACTGGCCTTGAGAGATCACCACACTGCAAAGCAACTGGTACTATTGTTTACTTAATGATTTTTATAACCCCACTTTTTTTTTTCTTATACCTACCAAGCTAGGTATCTATCAACGATGAATAGATAAAGAAAATGTGCTATATGCACACAGCCATAAAGAAGAACAAAATTATGTCATTTGCAAAAAAATGAATGGAACTAGAAAATATTATGCTAAGTAAGATGAGCCAGTCTCAGAAAGTGAAGGGTTGTATGTTTTCTCTCATTTGTAGAGCAGAAAATAGAAAACAAAAGGGACTTCAGAAATTGAGGAGAGAGACTAGTACAATAGTAGAAGGGGGTTGGGGCAAGGGAGGGAGGAAGGAGAAAAGGAAGATTGAGGAGGGGAACAGTTCAAATAATGCTGTCATATACGAAAGTATCACCAGCAACCTCAGTAACGTACAGGGAGAAAAGGGAGCAGGGTGGGATTTGGAGAGACATACACCGAGTGCTGTATGTATATTTGTGTCACTTTGAACCTCACCATGATGTATAATTATAGTGCACCAATAAAAGTATTTTAAAAAGAGAGAAAGATCCCCCATGCAGGTCCACGGCCATTCAGAGGCCCTGAAGTGGCAAGGTGTGTGTGTTCGGGGAATGATGCAGCAGGAGTGACGACACCTGAGGGGACAGAGGTCCAAGGTGGGGATGCTGCAGGCAGTGGGTTCCAGGTTGAAAATGTAGGTCTTTTTCTAGGAGCAGAATGAAGCTGTTGGGGGTTAGATGGAATGATTAGATTTGAGTTGTGAAAGAAGGGATTGGAAGGGGCATATATGAATTTACATACCTGAAAGGAGCCCTGGCAGAATCCACATGAGACCTACAGGACGGCAGTGGAGGCAAAGGATGGAAGGAGAGAGCTCCAAGAAAGGCTTCAGGGGAGAAAGGAGCAAGGCCTGGCACTCGTTGGGATATGGGTGTATTAAAAGAAGGGCTCAGGAAGGGCATCTCTGTTTGGCTGGCATGGCATGGCAGGTCATGATAAAATGTGTTGAGATAGGAGGATACGTCAAATATGGCTTAAAATGAGGTGACACAGAGACATCCAAAGAGAGATGTCTTCAAGCTGGCTACATGGGTCTGTAGCTTAGAACAAGGGTGGGAAATGGAGCCAGGAGCCATTGCCTGCGCGCTAGGTGTGCTAGGTCAATGTGGTCCACCAGCCTCCCTCTGCACTGTGATGAGATGGGGCCACAGAGGGTTCATCCCTGTCAGCCAGTTAAAGCTATAATTCTCTGAAAAGAAAATTAAAAGGCAAGGTATATTTTGTGTTATACTAATAATCACAGAGATACAATAACATTTTGTCCTTCTCTCTCCCTTTTTTTCTTTTCTCTGTGCCCTTCCTCATCCCCCCTTCTTCTTCTCCCTCTTCTTTCTCTTGTTTTTTTCTTTTTTTTTTTCCCCTTCCCATCCACTGTGGTGGCTTCTGGTGACACTTTGTATGGGCACACCACTATACCAAAAAGGTCATCCCGTGGGCTTTCTTTTCTACCTACATGGAGAATTAAAGGACAGTTTCTATAACTGATTAAGAGGTGACCATCTGTCTGTCCCTTTGGCATCTGACAAATGCTTCTTGTGACAAGATTTGGGAGGCAAAGCGCATATTTAATAGAGCGCAGTTATTATTTATAAGTTGTATTTATGCGGCTAGATTAATGTTTTCAATTCTGGAGACATTTTACATGCTAATCACTTTTAATTTAATTTTTAAATTATGTTTTTAAATTTTTAGTTACTTTTCCTTCTAATTAATGCCAATTCATTTTTGTTTGCCTGGTTAATAGATTACTGTCCTAGATGAGACATGGACCGTATTCAGGCGTTACAGTCGTTTTCGAGAAATGCATAAAACATTGAAATTAAAGTATGCAGAGGTAAGTTATGAAATTATTATCTCCAATTAAGAACATTCATTTCATAAAGTAAATGAGCTGATTGCATTAGCAATATCCTTTCTCTGTCTTTATTACCTTGTATCACCAAATCTTATTTCAGTTACTCATCTTTCAATGACAGCTTTTTAATTTTTATTCTTTTTTCCATCTCTGTTCTATACAATTTAAAGATTTTCTGAATGTAAGATTTTTAAAATGATAATAAAATGTCAGCAAAGAACCCCATCCTTTTCATAAATTTTATGATTAATTTCAAATAAATATTTTAATCAATATATAGCTTCTCAACCATAAGACCTGTTAAATGAAACAGTAACAACTTACTTAGTATAGATTTTCCCTTTTTTCTCCTAAGAAAGACCACATTCATACACTTCCACTTATTGAGAAATTGAGTTATAACAATTATCTTGCTATCAAACATGGAAAGGGCAGAAGATTAATAATATGAAATGATCTAGATACAAGAAAGTATTTCATGTATCAGATCAGGTGTCCAGGATGTATTGTTACATATTAATCTTTTCCTCTTTGGACAAATACTGGCATGTGTGCATGTAGTGTGTGTATTACTGGAGATTGAACCCAGAGGTGTTCTACCACCAAACTATACCCCCAACCCCTTTTATTTTTTTGTTTGTTTTGAAACAGGGTCTCATTAGGTTGCTGAGTGTCTAACTACATTGCTGAGGCTGGCCTCAAACCTGCTCCCAAGTACTGGGATTACAGGCATGTGCACCCATCTTGGCTTTGAAAATAATTTTAAGCATACCTAGTGAGGCACTCCACAACTTAGTGAGACCCGGTTTCAAAATAAAGAATAAAAAATAGGGCTGGGGGTATAGCTCGGAGGTAGAAGGCCCCTGAGTTCAATCCCCAGTACCACACACACACACACAAAAAAAAATAATAATAATAATTTTAAGCAAAGAAAAGTATTCCTAGAATGAATATATGTTTTCTAAGTGATGATAAGGATGGTGATTATTTGACTTCAACTAAAGGTAGCTTGTACAGATAGAGATGTTTGGAAAGCTGAGTTCAGACTGACTGCACATCATCCAACAATCACTGTTTAATTAGTGAGCTTTCATTAGCTATTGCTTTTCAGCACTATTTTATAGTTTCTTAGGACATCTTGAAAATAATTGAGTAAGAATCATGCCCCTAGTTTAGTTCACAGTGATTAATGTTTTCTTAACACTGCCATAGCTTCTGCCCTTTCTTACTATTCAAATGGTAACAAAGAATGGAAATTGCTTTGCCATGTTGAATTCAAGTATGTTACTTAGGGCAAAAAAAAAGTCAGTTATGAAAGAGAACCCTGTATGTGTGCATGTATTTCAAAGAGAAGAGGTACGCTAAGCAGTGATTTGAAACCATGTGGTAAGCTCCTAAAGTGGAAAATATGCTGATAACACACACTGAGGGCGCGCCATTGGCACTGTGCCTTTCATTTGCCACAGCCATGGCCCCTTTCCTCACCACTATGAGATGCTGACATGTGCCTGGTGTTGTGCCTGCAACTCAAGTGGTTTTCCTGGCAGCTCTATGAACACAGGATCCGTTACCAGCTGAGAGTGAAAGGCATGAATGGCATGCCTGTGTCACACAACTGGTGAGTGACAGCCAGTGTGGAAAACCAGGCACTTTGACTTTTCCTATTTCTATATCAACAATAATATTAAACTTGGATTAAAAAAAAACACGTGATCTCTAAAAACACAATACCATGTCATTCTAAATGTACATGAATTATATTTTAGTCAAAGAATGGTATTGTCCATTGAAAATTTTCAAGAGGATGTTCAAATATAAAATTGAATATCTGCCAGGATTTTTTCTGTAAATTTAGATTTTGCTTCTGTGCAGCTCAGCTTTACATTATCTTACTTGCTAAGTGTATATTGGTACTTGAGATTGTTATAGGGCCGTGGGTTTTTCCTCGGTTCTTTCCCCCTAGAAGAAAGATTTCATCTGGAGGGCACAGATAGGGTACGCATGAAAAGGCTTTACTGGATAGATTCCACAGAGCTGGTTAGTCCAAGAGTGGAGTGGAAAGAAAGGACCAAAAAGAGAGATTACTCTGACACATGGTAGTTTTTTAAAACCCTCCAGAAATTCCACCACATGTATATTAATTTGAGTTTTGCGCCACAGCTTAGTGTGACTGTGCAGGATTTCATCATGTGGGAAATCTAAAGCTGCAGTGTAATAGGCTGAAAGTCTCTGACCACAGCCGGACAGGGAAAATCCTATATTTCCTCTTGGGAATGCTTTTCTCTGCCCTGTTTATTTCCTATCTAACTATCTAACATGATCAATAATATGTTTATTGGATATTTGTCAAGTATTATTGCTGCCATTAGTGCTCATATTATTACCATCTCTGTCTATAATGTTAACTTTTAAGTAATCAGCTACTTCCAAATGGTCTATTTGGCCTGGAAACATCCTAGAAATTATTTGACTTGTTAAAGACATAACTTCTTAGCTGGATGTGGTGGTACACATCTATAATCCCTGTGCTTGGGAGGCTGAGACAGGCAGATCACAAATTCAAGCCATAGCTATAGCTTGAGCAACTTAGTGAGAACATGTCTTAAAATAAAAAATAAAAAGGACCAGAGATGTTGCTCAGAGGTAGAATCCCTTTGGGTTCAATCCTCAATACCAATCACCAAAAAAAAAATTTTGTTCAATTAAAAATAAACAGACATAACTTCTTTAGGAAAGCCCAATGCACAATTGTTTCACAGCCAAGTGGGAACAGTGTTTTTTGTTTTGTTTCTTTCCCCTCACTCCTAAACCAGATCAGGCTCATTATTTCTATGAAAGTAGAACTATTCTTGTTCTATTCATTACAAGGGTAACTGAATGCTTGATGATAATGTGTTTTTTAAGTGAAATGTATTAAATTTACCTAATTCAAGATTCCAGATTTTAAAGCAAGTTGGAAAAATATTGAAGAGCACAGCAGAATTCAAAATATACAGAATCTGTAATGTGCTTACCAAGCTAGGGAATTTTTGTCACATTAAAATTTTAGTTTCAGTCACAGCCCATAATCTTTTGGAACTTCATCTAAAATTGTATCCTGTTCTTGCAAACTTCCCTCTGGAGTTTATCCTCCTGGAGGATATATTCTAAAATAGTTTGATGTCACAGTTCCCTTTATGGAGATTTTTTTCTTTCAATAATCTTTTTTTCAAATAATAGATTGTACGTTCATGCTGAAAGACTGACATTATTATTATTATATCTGTAATATATATATACATATACATATGTATGCATATATATATATACACACACACACACACACACACACACACACACACATATACATACATACATATATATGGACTGTGGAAGTTTGTCTTAGGCTAACCCTTAAAGGTTGCCATTTTCAATATCCACCAGAAGATCTTTTTGGTTCCAGCTATAAATTTAGAACCATGTGGTTCCCATACACCATACTCAGCATCAAGGTCCCTTGGAAGGTGCAGGGCAGGGACCACTGTTTGTCAGTAGGGCAGAGGAGTGGTGAGGGCCTCCTAGCATTCTGTAGCAGTTCACACAGCTATCCAGGAGTGTTCCCTTTGCCACACATCTCCCAGGTAGTAGCTTAGGTGCATGGTGATGTGACCCATATGGGTAGGCACAATCTGCCTAGAATCCCATGGCATGGGGAGCCAGTATCTCTTGTAACACCTCCATAGGCAGGATTTGCAGAGTCCTTACAGGAGGCATGTGGAATTATCAGTCCTCTCACTCAGAGAAGCCTATAGCTATGGCTTCCCACCAGATAGCTATCATTACCCCTCTCCAGAAACACTTGATCAGTAGGGACCAGGGCAGTCAGTCATCTTTACTGTGAGCAATGTTGCCTAGTAACAAAGTTGGCATGTCACCTTATTAAGTTTCCAGACTCCTGTTGATTGGTAGTTGGGTGCTTTCCAGATTTTTGCTGGTGTGACCACTTCTCTGAATATTCTTGAACATACCTGCATGTCTTCTGATCCATATGTAAAACTATCTCTGAAGAAATTTGATAATTGTTCAAATGTCTTTAAAGACTTAACTTATGAAAATCCAAGATCAGGAAAGAATGCACAGAAAGGGGGTAAACTGAGAGTCCCAAGGCCATCGCCCTTGGGAGAAGGTTTTAAGACTCCCTTAACCATCATTCAGCTAGTACTTCTAGTCTTCCTGTTGACTGACATTCCTGCAGTTATTTATGTACTGTAATGTCTCCTTAAAAGAACAGTGTGCGGATCAATTGAAGACCCTCGGGAGTGCTTTGTGCACTAAGTAAGTGAAACAGTTAAGACTTTAGATATAAGATATGATTCTGAAGGAAACAGAAGGAAGGCAGTACAAGCAAAGTGAACTAATGAATCGGAAAGCAAGAAGCCACTGGGTTCTATAAAACTACAGGGAAGGCAGGGGAAAAGCAGAAAACAAAAACTTAGTTCATTTTTTATTGTATGGTGACAATAATTTTTTTTTTTTTTTTTTTTTTTTTTTTTTTGCGGTACTGGGGATTGAACTCAGGGGCATTCTACCTCCGAGCTACACCCCCAGCCCCTTTTTATTCTTTATTTTGAAACAGAGTCTCACTGATTTGCAGAGTGCCTCACTAGGTAGCTGAGGCTGGCCGCGAACCCGGATCCTCCGGTCTCAGCCTCCCAAATGCTGGGATTACAAGCGTGCGCCACCACGCCTGGCTGACAATAATTTTTTTTAATAAAAAAATTTTAAGAAAAAAAAAGCAAACTAAATTCTTTGCCATGTATAATAATAAAGACCAGAATAAGCCAGGCGTGGTGGCGCACGCTTGTAATCCCAGTACTTGGGAGGCTGAGATGGGGGATCCGGGCTCACGGCCAGCCTCAGCTACTTAGTGAGGCCCTCTGCAACTTAGTGAGACCCTATTTCAAAATAAAGAATATTAAAAAAAAAATAGGACTGGGGGTGTAGCTCAGAGGTAGAGTGCCCCTGAGTTCAATCCCCAGTACTGCAAAAAGAAGGGGGCGGGGGAGACCAGAATAGTTGCATGTAGACTTAGCTCTCATGGAAATGCCTGGTCTGTTTCAAACTCACTGGATGGATGAGCAAAGTTGTTCCCAGTGGAAATACTATATTTTTCAGAGGTTTGTTGTTTTGTTTTATTGGTGCATTCTAATCACACATTTTGATGAAGTCCAGGGTGATAGAGGTATACATGCACACAGCTCTTTTTCAGCCCTCCCCTAGTTCCCACCTCACTCCCTCTTTCCCACCCTCCCACGCCTGACACAGTGATTGGCATTGATAAGTTTTTGTTTGTACACCGTATCCATTGAAGTGTTTCCCTTTTCAAATCTTCTTCCCCCTTCCTGACTCCTGCAGTTAGGTCCCCTCCTTCACTCCACTAAGGTTTCTCCTCCTTTGTCTAGAGTACTTACTGTGTCCCAATTTCTCCCTAGTATCCACATATGAAAGAAAAACATATGACCCTTCACTTTTTATGACTGATTAATCCTAATCTCACTTAGCATAATATTTTCCAGTTCCATCCATTTCCTTGCAAATGACATAATTTTGTTCTTTATGGCTGAGTAAAATTCCATTGTGTATATATCCCATAATTTTGTATCAGTTTGTCTCTTGATGGACATCTTGGCTAGTTCCATAGTTTGGCAATTATGAATTGTGCAGCTATAAACAAAGATATGCATGCATTACTATGATAGCCTGGTTTCAGTTCTTTGGGGTAGATACCCAGGAATGGTATATCTGGGTCATAGTCTTGATTCATTCCCATTCTTCTGAAGACCCGCCACGCTGTTTTCCAGAGTATTTGCAATCCTACCAACAGTGTATCAGAGTTCTACTTCTCCACATCCTCGCCAGCATTTATTATTATTTGTGTTTTTAATGATTGCCATTCTAATGGGAGTTAGGTGAAATCTCGGTGATTTTTTTATTTTCATTTCTCTGATTGCTAATGATGTTGAACATTTTTTCATATATTTATTGGCCATTTGTATTTTTTCTTTTGTGAAGTGTTAGTTTACTCACCCATTTTTTGATTGGGTTATGTGTGTGTGTGTGTGTGTGTGTGTGTGTGTGTGTGTGTGTGTGTTTAGTGGTAAGTTTCTTGAGTTCTTTGTATATTCTAGATATTAGTCCTCTATCAGAGGAATAGCTGACAAAGATCTTCTTCCATTCTGTCAGCTCTCTCTCAAAGTTCTTGATACTTCCCTCCATAGAAGCTCTTCAGTTTAATGTAATCCCACATATTAAACCTCATTTTAATTTGTTCTGCCTTTGGGGTATTATTGAGGAAGTTTTTATCTGTTCCAATATGTTTTTGTGTTGGTCCTGTGTTCTCTCCAAGTAACTGCAAAGTCTCTGGTCTAATTTCCAGGTCTCTGATCCATCTTGAATTGATTCTTGTGCAGGGTGAGAAAGTGGGATTTATTTCCATTTTTCTATATATGGATAACTAGTTTTTCCAACACCATTTGTGAAAGGCTATCTTTTTTCCAGCACATGTTTTTGGTCCCTTTGTAAAAAATCAGTTGGCTATCAGTGTGTGGATTTGTTTATGAATCTTGTATTCTGCTTCATTGATCTATGTTTCTGCCTTTGTGCCAATACTGCACTGTTTTTATTACCATGGCTCTGCAGTATTCTTTGACGTCAGATGTTGTGATGCCTCCTGTGTGGTTCTTATTGCTAAGAACTACTTTGGCCATTCTGAGTCTTTGTTGTACCATATGAATTTAAGGGCTGATTTTTCTAGATCTGTGAAGAATGACCATGACGTTTTAATAGGGATTGCATTGAATCTGTAGATCACTTTTGGTAGAATAGCCATTTTGATGATATTTATTCTACCTATTCAAATGCATGTGAGATCCTTCCATCTTCTAAGATCTTCAGTGTCTTTCTTTATTGTTTTATAATTTTCATTGTAGAGGTCTTTTACCTCCTTGGTTAGAATTATTCCTTGATGTTTTATTGTTTTTGACATTATTGTGAATGGGATTATTTTCTGGATTTCTTTTCCAGTGGATTTATGATTGGCATATAGAAAAGCTTCTGATTTTTTAGATTGATTTTGTATCCTGATACTTTGCTGAATTTGTTAGTCAGTTCTAAAAGACTTTTGGTTGTTTTAAAATTTGCTATTTTATTCTTGTTTATTCATTTTGTTTACTCTTAGCAGTTTCTTCCAGATTCCAAAGAGGCTTACTCTTTTGTTTTGAATTAATTTGGTTTTTCATATATTGATACGTATTGTGCAAGATAATAGCTCCTTCTGGTTTTCATTCTCTGCTCCCCTTCATTGACCTTGTATGAAATCTTAATCAAATTAAACTCTTTGTTTTCAAATTCTGCATCTGTAAAATGATTATGCCACAGCTAGTTTGTAAAAGATAGTGTGAGCCTCAGATAAAATGTGTTCCTGAAAGCAACTATGAAGCTTTATGCGGCATCTGCCAGATAGCATTTCTGTGAAATTTTATCATACAAATTATTTCTGCAACGTTCTCTTTCTGTATTAAAACCATGATTTTTGACTCTATTAAACATAAGTATCAGCCTTTTAAATATCAATCAAGTTCTGTTCTCTGAAACAAAACCCCATTAAGTGTTCCTTTTTTGTTTCTCTGAGGAGGAGGTGGAGTTACTGTTTATGTCTAGTGTTCATGAAGTTTGCCAGTAGATCACCGTCTGAAGAGCCTCCAAAGAAGCCTAGCTCATCAACAAACAACAACAACAAAAAAATCTTTCATCCCTTTTTTTCCCCTGTGATACCGGAAATTGAACTCAGGAGCATTCTCTGCTGAGCTCTACCCCCAGCGCTATTTTTTTTATTTTAATTTGAAACAAGGTCTCTCTAAGTTGTTGAGGACCTCCCTAAGTTGCTGAGGCTAACCTCGAACCTGTGATCCTCCTGCTTCTGCCTCCCAAGTACTAGGATTACAGGCCTGTGCTGCTGCTGCCATGCCTAGCTCCTTTATTAAACATTGAAATGAATAGTGAATACCCAACATCCCTCCATGGCTTTTTGGATAACTGGTCGAATGGGCTCCAAATGTATTTAATAAATAGTAGTATGACATGAAGCTGGAAAGTCAGAGGGTTTTTGAGAGAGCTGTTGTTTCTAGAAGATTCAGAGACACCAACAAACTGTCTGATTTTTTTTTTTTTTTAAAGATTTGATTTTAGTGTATTTAACAAGGAGTTCTCCCTTCTGAGATTTGCTGTAGACTGAATGTTTTGTCCTTCCAGAGTTCATGTCTGGCAATTAACCTCAATGTGTTGGTATCAGGGTGGGTGGTTACGTCATGAGGCAGAGCCTTGGTGAAAGGGATTAGTGGTGGTATACAAGGGGCCTGAGAGAGCTTACCTCTTCTCTGTACCCTGTGAGGACACAAAAGGTACCCATTCTACTTTCACTTTGGTCTTGGACTTCTCAGCCTCCAGAACTGGGAGCAGTAAATTTCTGTTGTTCATAAATTACCCAGTCTAAGGTGCATTATTATAGCTGCAGGAACAGACTAAGACAATATATTACCTCTCTGGAGAATCATCTTGTAGGGAAAGCAACCAATTGGAATTGATGGTTCCAAATTGGAATTGATGGTTTTAAATGTTCTTAGCTAGAAGTGATTCTGAAGCAAGTTTGTGTTGGTCTGCCTAGAGAAAAAAGGATGAACAATGAAAATGAGACATTTTATACATTAAAATATACAATCAAACAAGTGCTAAGGGAACTTTTAATGTCCATGCTTGGTGACAGTACAAGTTACACGGAATAGGCCCTGCTGTCAGCCTGCATCATAACTAAGTCATCATGGTTCCCAAAGAGAATCAGAGTCACTGGAGTCCTCAAGTGTCACACACAATCAGCCTCAATCAGCTGCCTCCCTAAGGGGGCTCCCTGCTCCCTACAAGTCTAAGTGAGAGACATATTCGGAGTTTTCAAGTAAAAATGGAAGATTACTGTGTAGAGCAATTGTCTTGTTTCACAGCTGGCATTCTCTGGATGCCCAGTAAATACCAGTGGAAGGGAAGAAAACAATTAGGCAAGAGGTTATTTAATTTGTGTATGGACTTTTGGTTTGTGCTGATGGAACCATTTATCACCTTCTTTATTTTCTGAGTAATTTCCCCAAAGCAGTACCAAAAAAAGATGAGAAGAGAAACTGACTATTAGCCTCATATTTATCTTGGACTGCTGTTTGCCATCCATCATTGAAATGCATTCGAAACCATTTATAACCAGCATTGCAAACTTAATATAAAAATTGAAAATCTGCTCACCACCCAAATTTTATGCTACCAACAATTGCCACAGGGAGCATCTAGCAAGACTCAGATAAGATAAATTCAGTTGTATCCAGTCCTCAGCCTCCTTGAATTTTTAAATAGCAAACAGATATGTAGGCTGCCAGCTTTCTGACCTGGCATGTTATCAGAGGCACAGGTATTTTACTGCATGGTTTGTATCACACCATTTTCTCTAGTTGGTAGATAAAATAATCAGATCACTACTTTCAAGGGTGAGTGGAGGAGGAAGGAACATCTGAATTCCCAGGAAGCTTTTCCAAAATATGTAGATTCAAACTCCAAACTAGGAAATTCAGATTCAGTAGATCTCATGCAGCGTCCAGGAAATTCAGATCCTGTAGATCTGATGTAGTGAAGAAAGTCATTCCCCAAATGATGTTCTCTGGACCACTGATCAAGATACTCCCTGTCCTTTCTTTTGCATCCACTGTGGGAACATTAATTGAATTTTTCATTATTATAGATCACTAAATCAAAACAATGATATTCAGTGACATATAATCATGCGTCTTGTCAACATTAATGATAGACTAGTTCATATCTGAACAATGAAGAAGAGATGTTGTCTTTTTCCTCACCAGGGATATGGATTTGTATCGCACTCTGCTATGTAGCAAGCAAGGAAGCTTGTGTGACAATGGGCTTGGAACCCACAGTATAAGATATCCACAGGCCATGGGATCTTAGTGAGTTGTCTTGTTCTTTATTTGAGAAATGAGGAACTGAATACCTAGAGAGAGTTTTGTTCCAGATCACACCAAGACCTAGAAATAGGCAAGGTTCCTGTCTCTTGATTCCTGGTCCCATGTTATTTGCCTGTGCCTCTTTCTCTATAACTGTGTTCTTTCTAAAAGGCAATGTTTACAGAATACTCTACATGAGATGGAAGATGAGAAAATCTATTCCTCACAAAAATCTGTTGTATAGCAAGTCCACGTAGATGCTAACTAGACAACCAGAAATTGTGTGCATTCTACTGAATATCATTACAATGACAAATTCCTGGCATGTCTCAGTCCCTTAAAGAGACAATTAGCATCACAGTAAGAGGTGGATAATACAAGCATTTGAGTTAGTTCAATTGCATATTTATTCTTTAAGATGCATTATTTATTTTTATATGCTAATTTATTGTTGTATTATAGTCTCATATCACAATGTAAATCACATTGACTAAGATGCAATATTTAATATTCACGAATCCAGATGTATTTCTTACTTTTGAAAATTGTTGAGGCATACAGGAATTTCCTCAGATCTATTTTCACCAGCTCATGCCTGAATGAAATTGACACTGGCTTTGAAAAAAGTGAGATTTCATGTGGAAAAGTTACAATCTTTATGCCAAATATAACTGAAAGTCAGTGTGATCATAACTACATTTTCAAGTATGATTTTATACCTAGGATGACTCCAGATTTTAGCACCTCAGTGACAAGAGGACAGCAGCTTCCACCAGTGATACATCCCAGTTGTAACTCTTGGCTGTTCCACATGGACCACCAACAGAGAATTCTTCATGCTCCTTTATTTCTACAAGAGACTAGTATGTGAAAAGTTCTGGGATAGGCAGAGAGTGAGTGCTAATAAATATTGTGTAGTATGGGCTCAAGTTACCCCATAAAAGGTCTAAAGTAACTCATTGCTCCTTAATAATCCATCTGGGTTGTCCTAAAGAGTTGCTGCTTCATGCCTCAAACAAATCAAACTTGGAAGAGAATTGCTTATTTGTTTGCAAGTATATTTCTCAGTGACAGCTGTTCTTATACGGCCTTGGGAGCTGCTATTAATTTTGAGTCGTCAAAAATGGTTCCATCTAGTCAGCTGTTAGAATTATGGCAACCTTTTGATGAATTTTCATTATTTGCATTTCTCAAAAGCTGGAATGGCTAAAATTTATAGCCACAAACCTGCAGGGCACAGATGTTTTAAGAACTGCCAGTTATATGCAGGTCCATATACTTGCAAAAGAAAGTTGGAGTTGGTTTGACCAATTGGAGTGTCACAGTAAATATTTCTTTCTAATCTTTAAGAATTGAATACTAAAGAAAATGACTAATAAGTGAAGGTTGGCAAGAAAATACATTTTTTACCAAGCGTTAATAAAAAGTCAAATGTTTTCATTTTATCAGTAAAGACTCCACAACTTTATTAGTTTTCAGTTTTTTTTCAATGATATATAATCCAAATTTAGTTGCTTAATTGATAAAAATCATAGAAGATAAGGCTTTTTATTACTCTTTTAAATTTCAATATTTTAAGCTTGCCATTATTTATATCCAAAGTAATGATGAAGCCATTCATCAAAACTTGTGCCATCTGCTGCCTCCAAGACCACCTGGACTTAGTACGGGGCCTGGCCAACCTGAAAAGTGAGCTTGGCTAAGAAAGAAAGCTTATAATGGGAGCAAACTTTTCCATTAGATTTAATTTGTCTTAATGGCAGCAGACTGGCCAACCTTCTTATTATAATGTAATAAACATTGAAGTCAGGACTTGAGCCTGATGCCTCTTAGAAGAAAATTGGGCTGCATCAATCCACTGGTAATCAGAAAAAAAAATCAACTTGTAGATGAAAATATCACACTTTCTGGGATCATTAAGAAATATTGCAACATCAACAGAGAGAATGTAGACTGTATTTGTAATATACACACATAAGCACATAGCTCACTAACTTGATAGATGGATAAATGCATACTCAGTATTTTCATTTTCCCAAACCTGAGATTCACAAATAATACCTAAAGTGGTTATACTGTTATAAGTAACTATTAATTATCTTCCACTGTTGAAAATTCTACATATTGATCCATTTTTTTAACCTAAAACTTAGAGGCTTGTTGGTTACATATAAAAAAATAAATTTGAGTTTTTAGGTTCCACATGTAGTGAAGAAGAGAAAGACAATTTTCATAGGAAATCAGTAGACCTCAAAACTATTGATTTCACTTTTCTAATGGCCTTTTATTTCAGTCCTTTTGTCTCTGGAATATGTTTTATTTACTGAATTGCAGAACAAGTGTGTTGTTATGTTTCTCCTAGACTAAAAAAATGTGCTATTTTAATCCTCATTTGTTTGTTTCCTATGTTTTACTCTGCATAATCAAATTTCATAATTATGCAAAGTATACTATAGGGCTGTTATTAAAATTTCTTCCAACACTTACTTGCTAGGCCTATTATATCTCTCACAAATATCCAATTTATTTGACCTCAGTCATCATTTTTAATTTTAATATACAGTTTTCCCATAAGAACCCAAATGTCTTTGCATCAATTCCCTCCCTTGCTCTCAGGATAATGACTATCGCAGGAAAATATGCCATTGTGAAGCTTTTTCTCATGAATACTGCATTCCCGTTTGTGCTTGTCCTTTTTCTATCTTATAACCTTTTGGAAAATAACACATTTCATTATTATATTGAGCTCCATTTTCCCTCCACACATCCGAGCCTTATTTCAAATGAGAATACCATGGAGATTTTATAGGAAGTAAAGAACACACCTCAAAAGCAATACAGTATAGCCATGATAATAGGTAAAATATTTCCATGGTATCTAAAGTGCTGCTTGTAACTCAGCGCCAAGAGATTTTAATCATCAGTACCAAAGTTACAGAATCTTAGAGCAGAAAGGAAGCTTAAACAGTTCAGTTCCCTCACTTTAACAGATGATGAAACTAGGAAGTTTTACACATGGCCCAATATTATATAACTAGCAATTTGCTGAGGTTTGAAATTTATTAAAAGATGTGACATATGGTGTTAATTTGACTGTTCCATTAAATTTGTAAAAAGAAAAGTCAGTTTTACTGTTTCTATAAAAATGATACATGCTCATTTATAAAAACTTCACATAACACAAGGAAATACAAGAATAAAGCAACAGATTACCTGAAGTCATTCTGTAAATATAAGTAATGTAATCATTTAATGAATATTATTTCAAGTATTTAAATGAATAGAAAAGATAAAAGGATAAATTGATAAAGAGGAATTAAAATGAGAGAAAGAAGGATAAGGAAAGGAATAAAATAATTTAAGATATTGTCATTCTAGATAGGCCATTTTAAGTACATTATATTTAATTTTACTTGAATGCAACAGAAATGAAAGAAAACAAAGTAAAACTCAACAAATTACTGAACTTGAAATTAAAGTTTCTCTACCATGAGATATAATTCCTTTAAAATATATGTAGCTTTAAGAAAAAAAGAGTTAGGTGCCTATAATTCCAGTATTTGGGAGTCTGAGATAAATAGGAGAATCCCAAATTAGAAGCCAGCCTCAGCAACTTAGTATGATCCTGTTTCAAAATAAAAGTGCTGGGGTTGTAGGTCAATAGGAGCATGACCATAGGTCCAATCCCCATTGCCACACAGGAAGGGAGGGAGGGAGGGAGGGAGGGAGGGAGGGAGGAAGGAAGGAAGGAAGGAAGGAAGGAAGGAAGGAAGGAGAAAGAGCAGAGAGAGAGAAAGAAAGAAAGGGCATTAAAATTTTAGCTGCTTATTTTCAGGTGATATATTTACATTTTATATGTTGATTGAGTCTTCTAACAGAGATGTTAGCTTTGTTTCCTCCCACCTCTCAATTTTTAAAGTTATATTATTTTTACATTGTCAAGATACATAGCATTCACATTCTTTTATGAATAAGTTGTGCATAATTACCTCTTAGTGTGAGTTTAAGTACAAGCAATATTTATCATGGTTTCCTCATTTTTTAGGTCTTTATACTGTACTATCTCTTTGGTGAATATTTTGGGGCACCGAGGATGTTTTTGCAGGATACACCTTGATATGTTTTACCTGTATTCCTGTCTGTTTGAGAATACCTTTCTTTGGC
This sequence comes from Graphiurus murinus, assembly GCA_004027655.1. Lineage (NCBI taxonomy): Eukaryota > Metazoa > Chordata > Mammalia > Rodentia > Gliridae > Graphiurus > Graphiurus murinus. The sequence goes on from PVLC010008927.1 coordinate 55,883, forward strand.
TTGTAGGCTGAAAGACACTTTGGTTAGGTATAAAATTCTTGGTTCCCATTTTCTTTCCCTCAACACATTTTATTTTGCATTGTTGTTTTCTCAAGTGTATAAACTATATGCTAATGTGTGTTATTGTTGTGTTCATCTTCTTATCTTCCTTCTGCTAGGACTTTCATTCCAATAATATTTCTTTTTCTTCTATTTCTTTCTTTTTTTTATTGTTTTATTCTTTTTTTATTGTAATAATTTGTGCTTTGTATATATACATTTTTGTTAGGTACAAATTGATATAGACAAATATGCACACATTTCTCATCTGACCCTTTCCCCAATTCCCACCCCGCTCCCTCGCCCTCTCTCCCTCTCAAGTTCAGTTCAGTGAGTGATCTTGATATAATTGTGTAAGTACATCATGTGCCTTAGGG
>PVLC010008928.1:0-38393 GCA_004027655.1 Graphiurus murinus
CAGCTACTTAGTGAGGCCCTCCACAACTTAGTGAGACCCTATTTCAAAAATAAAGAATAAAAAATAGGGCTGGGGGTGTAGCTCAGAGGTAGAATGCTCCTGGATTCAATCCCTAGTACTGTAAAAAAAAAAAAAAAAAAAAAATTAGCCGGGCGTGGTGGCGCACGCTTGTAATCCCAGCATTCGGGAGGCTGAGACCGGAGGATCCGGGTTCGAGGCCAGCCTCAGCTACCTAGTGAGGCACTCCGCAACTTAGTGAGACCCGGTTTCAAAAGAAAGAATAAAAAGTAGGGCTGGGGGTGTAGCTCGGAGATAGAACACCCCAAGGTTCAATCCTCAGTACCGCAAAAAAAAAAAAAAAATTAAAATAAACAAACAAATGGACTGAGTTCAACTCCCATTTTTAATATAAATTTTTTTTAAAAAATGAAGAACACATCTCAACTCTGAAATAAATGATTCCAAATTTCAGTGGAGGGTACTCCAAAAAGAAATATTCCCGGGCAGTTCAAACTAGCATCATTCTAAATACCACAGCTGGGCTTGCTGTTCTAAATACAATCCCAGAGAGTTGTTTAATCCCATAATTAACCCCTCCATCACACTAACTTTTTTTTTTCACCAGCTTTTTAAATGAAGCTCATCATTGCCACCAGTTTTTAAAATAAATGCAGGGAAATTCAGTTTCCACAAACACAGGCTGTCCACACAGTAGACCTTCCCAGCTTATAAATAAAATCAACTTCTGCTTAATAATACTAATTGACTTTTGCTGTGCATAAAAAAAGCTTCCTTTGGTTTCTTAGAGCGTTCTCCTGTTTGCCATGGTTCCTTAATAGCTGGATCTTGAGCAAGGCTCGGTCCACTGGAGTCCTGCAAGGAGGACAATTCCAAAACAAAAGAATGTGTGGCATATCCCACTTTGCATTATTATATTCTGGAAATTTGGGGTGCTTTGGGTTTTGGTTTTTGTTAATTGTAAAGAAAAACTTCTTAGATACATGCAGCCTGACAGATACTGATCTCTTATCTGTAAACAGCAGTGCCTTAAGACAACAAGCTTTAGCCTAGAAACAGGCTTTGAGAGTTTATCTAAATTGCCACTACCTGGTCTCCCTGAAACTTGCTAACTACCTAGATAAGACAGAACACCACTTGGAGGGGCTAAACAAAACTGTAAAGATTTTAACTAATGGGAAAATAATTTTTATATATGTGTTGTAAACTTAATTGATTGTGACTAACCTTTAGAAAAACAAGCCTGTGGAGAAACAGATCCAGCCTGGAGTGCAGGCTGCATCTGAGAAGTAAATGAGGTGGATACTATATTGTTGGTATTTGGAAAACCAAGTACAGGGGAAAACAAACTTTCTCTACAGCAGCATGATGTTCTGCCAGAATTTGTTCTAAAGATAAGGAGGCAGCCCCTTGGTCTGGGAAACTGTGCCCTTGCCTTCTAAAATATCTGGGTTCAAACGATTCTGAAAAAAGAACAAGGAAATCTAGGGCAAGGAGACTCAGGGAAGGAAGGTTTATAGATTAAGACTTTATATCATTCATTCTGGTTCTCTACAGAATATCTTATGACTTTATGAAAGAGAGCCTGTCTATTGTATTTCTGTCCATAAGTATCAAGCTAAGACTTTCAGGAGACCAGCAGTTGCAAAATCTTGCCTGCACCCTCCGCCAGTGGGTCTGCAGGGGTTTGATGACCATCTATAAAAAATTAACATTTCCCAAGCACTGGCTACTAAACTCTTCTCTTTGGGTTACAGAAAGACAAATTCACCCGCAGGGTTGGTACTTGTTAGGGCCAAATGCATGCACCAGCTCTTGACAAAAAGCAGGTCACCGACACATTTCAATTTTTATCCTTCCCAGACCTGCTCTCTTCCCTTTGTATGAAACTGCGGATATTTTCAGGAAAATTCTACAAGTTTCCTGTCTGCTTAAAAATAATAAACAAACAAACAAACAAACAAACACACTGTCATCCTCCAGAGACCAAGGGGAATGTGTCCTCATTAAACATCTGTGTGCTAAGATTGTGAATATATGCATTTCATTCTAGTACAAATATAGGACTATTTTCTGAAGATTGACACCAATATATCTCATGTTAGCAACTCATATTTTGATGAATCATTAAAAAAAGAAGAAGAAAAGCAAAAGAATCAAGCCGTGCACAGTGGAACATGCCTGTCTGTAATCCTAGCAGTTGGGAGGCTAAGACAGGAGGATCACAGGTTGGAGGCCAGTCTCGGTAATTTAGCAGGATGCTCATCAACTTAATGAGACTCTGCTTTGAAATAACAAATAAAGCTGGGCATGGTGGTGCACACCTGTAACCCCAGCACTCGGGAGGCTGAGGCAGGAGGAACACAAGTTCAAGACCAGTTTCCACAATTTAACGAGATCCTCAGCTACTTAGTGAGACTCTATTTTAAAGCAAAATATAAGAAAGGGATGCGGGTGTAGCTTAGAGGTATCCCCAGCACCATACACATACACACAGAGTTTTTAACTAATACCTAGTAGGTCTCAAATTCCCAAACCTATACATCTTTGTCTTTATCAAAATTACATTATTTTACACAGCTATTACTACACAGAGTCCCAGGAGCCTTTCTCAAATCTCAAAAGGCTTAAGTCGTCATAATAATGGTCATTATTACAATATTTGGAAAATCTAGGTGTCCGAGGCCATAAGGAACAAAAAAAAACGTGAAATAAAATGATGTCATTGGCAGAAGAAGGTGGGGGGATGGAGCCTCTAACCTGTCATCCTCCTATCTCAGCCTCCCCAGTCCTGGGATTACCCACCTACATCACCATGCCAGATTTATTACCAGGATTTTTTTTTTCGGTACTGGGGATTGAACCCAGGGGCATCCTACGTCCGAGCTATAACCCCACCCCTATTTTTTTATTCTTTATTTTGAAACAGGGTCTCACTAAGTTGTGGAGGGCCTCACTAGGTAGCTGAAGTGGCCGCGAACCCGGATCCTCCGGTCTCAGCCTCCCAAATATTACTAGGATTTGATACAGGCATCCTTAAGATTTTTAAGCAGTTTCACAACTAGCATGAAATATTTTAACCTACAATAAATCTAATAATAATAATAATAATAATAATAATAATAATAATAATTCCATGTTTAAAATAAATATGTAGAAAATAAAATCAGAACTTAAGAACCAATACTGTGATTAACAAGAGTCCCTTTCTGTCAAACTCAAATCAATGACATTTAATATATCACTTAGTACTTAGTGATTCTGTCATTACCTATAATTACTAAATAATGCTAGTCATTCTTTGGTGTCAGGAATCCAATAATGGATTTCTGAGATTAACTTCTCCCGTGTATTGTGGAGAGATATAAGCTTATGAAAAAAAAAATACATGTTCCATTCAAGTTGAGGAGGAACAAATTTAAATGTCAATTACATTGTTTTCTCTCCAAGGTGCAAATTATGGGAATTTGAAGCTCTCGCGTACTTTTTTTTTCCCCCCCTAACATTAAAGCAAAAGGCATCAGAATCCTATTACATTTAATGTGACAAAACAGACAATGGAGATAAGAAATAAAAATGACAGGAGGCGACCATTATTCTAGAAAAGAATAAGGTAATGTCTAAAATCCCATCTTGACATTTAAGGCAGTATTGTAGATGAGAATGGGGACACATGGGTAATTATAGGTGCCGATTTGTGCAATATCTAACCTTAGTTTTGCACTCGTTTGAAGGAGGACAGAATGTACCTGTTGTCACAATAAACTCGACTTTTTTTTATACTATGTAAAGTTTTTAAGGTCTAATGCATGCACTCTAGTGAACACTGATTGTTACTTGAAGAATTCAAGTTCCTAACCATCTCCACAAATCCCTGGATATTTAGGTTGTTCCCTTTTTATACTCTTGTCTAGATTAAAACATTCACCCTTTCCTTTATTAAAACTTTAACCCAGCCGGGCGTGGTGGCGCACGCTTGTAATCCCAGCATTGGGAGGCTGACACCGGAGGATCCGGGTTCGCGGCCAGCCTCAGCTACCTAGTGAGGCACTCCGCAACTTAGTGAGACCCTGTTTCAAAATAAAGAATAAAAAGTCAGGCTGGGGGGTGTAGCTCCGATGTAGAATGTCCCCAGTACCACAAAATAAATAAATAAATAAATAATGTTTTTTTTAAAAAAAAACCTTTAACCAGAGGCTGACTTGGGAATGGTCTCCTTTTCCTGCTGAATTTTTTTTTCTCCACTTAAATGTTGTTTAAATCCTCCCATTTAGAATGATGAACTCAAGTTTTGTTCTCCATATAATTGTCTTGCTTTTGGAAATTGAGGAATACACCTGCACAAAAATAATACAAGGTGATATCTTCTCGGAGAGGAGTCTTGGTGGCAAATGTCTGTAATCCCAGCAACTTGGGGGTCAAACCCAGGAGCATTCTACCTCTGAGGTTCACCCTCAGCTGCATTTTAATGTATTTATTTATTTTAATTATTTTATTTTGCTTGATTTTATTTTTACAAACTGGGTCTCTTTGCCAAGTTGCTGAGGCTGGTCTCCCACTTGTGATCCTCCTGTCTCAGCCTCCCAAGTACCAGAATGGCACGTGTAAACTACCATGCCCAGCTTAGGAGAAATTTACATAATATAATATAATGTAATATTATATTTCTCCTGTATATTATATTTCTCCTATATACTATAAATTATATAATATATTTTTCCTATATATTATATATAATATAATATATTAATATGATATATCGTAATAATATCGATGTATTAACATTATAATATATTGTTATATATTATTATATGTTATATTATATATCCTATATATTATATATTATAATATATTTCTCCTATATATTATACTTCTCCTATATAATATAATATATAATGTAATTATATAATAATGTAATTATATATAATGTAATTATATAATTATATTACATTATATATTATATTATATTATATCATATCATATATCATTATATTATATATTAAATTACATTATATTATTATATATTGTTATATTCTATTAATCATACTATATATTATTATATGTTGTTATATTATATATTATACTATTATATATAAATAATATATATTGTTTTTTGTAATGAGCTCAAATGATAAAATCAGACAGAAGGAACAGATTTTCTGGGAAGATAATGTTAGAAAAGTCTAACACAGCTCTAGCTTAGCGTAAGTCTAAGGACACGGGACTGGTGCATTAATTTGGACTCTGGACACTGTGAAAACTTGTAACATATATTCCAGATAATTACAAAGCATGCATTTTTTTTTTTACGTCCACGGTGATATGTTCATCGTAAGTTACAGAGGAACATAAAACTTCCGAGGAGGGACTGGAAGTTCTGAAAAATCCATTTGACACAATTGAAATGATTACGTCAATGAAGTTTGTTTGTTTTTGTTTTGTTTTTTTTTCTCCCCCAATGGAATCTTTTTTTTATTTTTTTTGTTAATGCCTCTTGGTACACAGGCATATCCGTAGAATGCCTCTAGTGTGCTCAACAGGAATTTCTGCCAGCCAATTGGCCTTGCTGAAAAAAAAAAAAAAAGCAAAATAAAACATCCTGCCTAACCCTACTCTTAATTGCCTGATTTATTTGGCAGGAAGAAAAAGGGAAATCATTGAGGTCAACAGAGGACTATTGTGAGAAATAAATAACATAATAAGAGCTGAGACATTTAAGCATGACCCTACCCATGATAGATATCCAATAGGTATTATAAGAGGGAGTGTCCGTGAAATTGACAAATGTCCTCAGGTATAACAGGAAATAAAAAGATGTTATTTTGACTTGAGAATGAACAATATATATATATATATATATATATATATATATATATATATATATATATATATATATAATTCATCTCTGGGTGCATCCAAATCAGAGCAGCATAAAATTAAAAGAATACAACCTACCGAATTATTCAGGGTGAACACTAGATATTTCTTGGCATGATATACACTTTCTGTTCATTGGCCAATCTGTCAGAAATAAAACCCAACAACCACATGGCAAGTGCTGGCACTTAAAACAGGGACGGTGCACGCCGTAGTACGTTGGATAAAATATTGGATGATTGAAGTATCGCTGAAATTCAATTATGATTATGATCAAATGATCTTTTCACCTCGAGTGTTTTTGCAGCATGACACCAGATAGGGAACTTGAATCTCTATTTTTTCTTTCTCTCCCTCACGCACACACACACACACGATAAATACAGCATAAAGAAAGATAACATCAAATCAACTTTGTTTTCCAAAATAGAAGCATTTCAAGCAAAATAATAATAATACCTTTTTTTGCTGTACTTAAAGTATGTCAATACTTTCACCAAGGGATGAGAAAAAATTAAGTAGATGCAATTTTAAATTCCTTATCCTAAGCCTGGCAAGGTGGTGCACACTTGTAATCCCAGTACTTGGGAGGCTGAGACAGGAGGATCGCATGTTCGAGGCTAGCCTCAGCCACTTGGCGAGACCCTCAGAAACTTAGTGAGACCTTGTCTCAAAATATAAAAGATAAAATAAAGCTGGGCTTGTAGCTCAGAGATAAAAATGCCCCTGGGTTCAATCCCCAGTTACCACCCTCCCAAAAAAATTCTTATGCTGTATGTGAGGCAATATAATATTATTTGAAGACAGGTTCTTACTTAGTAAAAATGACTTATTGTAAAAACAAAAAAATGACTAGCTGCTAAAAAAAAAAAAAAGGTAGATTATCAGACTGTGTTAAAACCAAACAGAATTGCATAGATCTTCATGTAGATTCTAATTGAAACATACACAGATTAAAGTAAAAAGCTGATGACAGTTATCACATAATCACTAAACAAGATATCTGGGAATTTGCTGTGTTCGTATCAGAAAAAGTGTTCAGTGGAGGAATTTTCCAGAAAGAGAGATGTTACATAAAAATATCGAGGTTGATATTTTTTTCCTCCTTGAGGAAGGCATACATAAGATTTGTCAGTATATAGCCACCTAAAAATATACTAAAAGTGTGGCAGAAGCTGCAGATTTGATAGGAAAAAATATACACCTGAAAATGTGTCTGAAGAATTCAAAAGTGGGGGAGATGATAAAGTTTTAATGATCTCAGTGAAACCATCGGCATGTTTACCCAACGAGCAATCTGAAAAGATATTACACAAGGAGTAAAGAATACACATGAGCCGAAAAAAAGAATAGAGAAAACAAGTTGGAAGAAAATGTAGTAAAACCCTTAAACGGTCACTTTCCAGTAATACAGATTTTTAAAACTGTAGGTTTTGAAGCTTCATTTCTCAGTTCCTGTGCTTTCCAAAATTTTCCTCCCCTCAGCAATGCACTTTTATGTAACCAAGACACATTGCTTCTATCTAAGATATTGCAAATTATGGAAACATACTTTGCGTCCCTAGCTCAGACATATTTAAAAGAATGCCCAAGATGCATTAGTAAATGTGATTAAATTAACAAGAGCAAGCCATAAAAAAAAAACACAACCACAAAGCAAAAACCCACACTTCCTCATGCATGTGCAAATTTAATTTAGGTCCTTGAAGATTTTGAAAGAAAAATAATCCCAACAGATATTGTGAGGCTATGAAGATGGTCTCCCCTTCTAGACAGCATTATTTTTATTTCATAATGGATATGAAGTTTTTATTTTGTTTTCACACTGGGAGAAACTCAGTGATAGAGTAACCTCAGAATCCCCAGTTTGTTTTTATTGGATTTTATTTTAAGTTTTTCTATTTAATTTTATTGACCGGGTGTGGATACATGCCTCTCGCCCCAGCACTTGAGAGGCTCAGGTTTCAAATAAGTGGGATTTTATTTTAAAATTAAAATTAAAATAGAACTGGGGGTGTTGCTCCAGGGTAGAATACCCCTGAGTTCAATCCCCAGTACCACAAAAAAGGGGAAAAAAAGGTACTCTTCTTACCAATATTAGATGATAAAGATTTTATTTGCATATTGAGACCCATAACTGAAGGCTGGTTCCAACTGTCTAGAGAGACAAATGGCTGATTTTCTGCTCTAACTCGATTCTAATAATCTCAGGCTTACTACTATCCCATCAAGTGGAAAATTGTTTCAGCATCTGAGGCACTGGCAGACATTGTTATCTTTCTTCCCCCTTTCAATACGAGCAGAATATATGTGCAGAACTTTTACTCTACTATAAAGTTTCTTAAAAACTGCAGTATCAGGTCAAACCATAGCAGTGTTTTTTTTTTCAGTACTGGAGATTGAACTCAGGGGCATTCTACCTCCAAGCTACACCCCCAGCCCTATTTTTAATTCTTTATTTTGAAACCGAGTCTCACTAAGTTGCGGAGTGCCTCACTAGGTAGCTGAGGCTGGCCGTGAACCTGGAGCCTCTGGTCTCAGCCTCCCGAATGCTGGGATAACAAGCATGTACCACCACACCCGGCTGCAGTATTTCTTATACACAGCTAAGGATGGGAATTGATTCACACCTCTGCTTTAGCGATTGCCTGAAATTTATTTCAGTAAATGCAAAAGAACTACACCAAGCCAGGCGCAGTGGTGCACTCTCCTAATCTTGGTACTTGGGAGGCTGAGACAGGAGGCTCACAGGTTCAAGGCCAGCCTCAACAACTCTGCAAGACCCTCAGCCACTTTGCAAGACCTTGTTTCAAAAAAAATTAGAATTAGAATTAAAATTAAAGTTGAAATTAAAATTTAAAAGAACCTTGTTTCCAAAAAATAAATAAATGAAAGTTAAAACACATTGGGGGGTGTAGCTCAAAATTAGAATGCCCCTGGGTCCAATCTCTAGTACTGAAATAAGTAACTAAATAAATACATAAAATGAATAAGATGCTAAATACAATCAAAATATCTCCTCTGCCATCCATGGATGGGAAAACTGACTTGCTTTGTGATTTTGCTACAAGTGACCCAGCATTCTGTCCTCTGAACTCTTGAAGGCAGTTGATATTCCCGTGTAGCTAAAGAGGGGAGAACTTTGGGCTGTCATAATTATGGGGTTTCGAGAACAGAACTCCCCCCTCCTCTCCTCTCCGGCAGGCGAGGGCCGTTCCCCTCCACGATGGATTCCTCTGCAGGGCTGCTTGAGATGGTTTTAAATGACATCAGCCAGGTTTTCTTTCTCCCCTCTCCTCCCTCCCCAGGAAAACAATTTCATACTCCAGTAGGTCTGATTCTCAGGAATGTCTTGAAGTTGATCCCGGGCAAACACTGATGGAGAATTGTCTCATTGCCCTTTGAACCCCGTCCATGGAATCCCTCGGTTGCCCTCCAGCAAGGCAGAGAAAGATTTAGAGAAAAGAACGAAAAAAAAAAGGTCACTCGTTGAACTTTATAAGTTTAGACAAAGGATGAGCCCTGTTGGTTTGGAGACTTGCATATTTAATCATCATTTAGTAACACTTCCACGTATTACTTGATGGATTTCCACATCAGAGGGGGTGTGGGTTATTTTCCCTTTGTCAGAAAAAAAAAAACATTCTATGTTTTCCTAGTGGTTTGCTAAAAGGGCACCAGAGTCTTATCAAAAAAAAATCTAAAAATCTCAGGATTCTTACTAGATTGTTAAAAGCATATCACATGGTTATTAATATAGACAGTGCAAAAACAATATCTCTTAGATACATGTACTTTATTTTTGTATTACTTTTTTTTTCTTTTTGGTACTGGGGATTGACTAGTTTCTTAAAAGAATGTCATATTGCTATTACTATAGATAGTACAAAACAGTATCTCACATATATACATATATATATACATATATACATATATACTTTATATATATATACTTTATCATATATATACTTTATCACACACACACACACACACACACACACACACACACACATATATATATATATATATATATATATATATATATATATATATATACTTTATTTTTGTTTATTTTTTTTCTTTTTGGTACTGGGGATTGAACCCAGGGACAGTATACCTCTAAGTTACACCCCTAGCCATATTTTATTTTATTTTTGTAAACTTGGTAACAGGGTCTCACTAAGTTTTTGAGGGTCTTTGCTAAGTTGCCGATGCTGGCCTCAAATCTGCAGTTCGCAGCCAGCCTCAGCTACCTAGTGAGGCACTCCGCAACTTAGTGAGACCCTGTTTCAAAATAAAGAATAAAAAATAGAGCTGGGGGTTTAGCTCGGAGGTAGAACGCCCCTGAGTTCAATCCCTAGTACCGCAAAAAATAAAATAAAATAAAATAAAAATACCAAATTTATATATGGGTTCATATAAAAGTAATATGATTATAAGACATATATGTGTGTGTGTGTTATATGAATGATATTTGTTCGGCCACAAACCTAGGGTTGTACACAATTGAAAAGGATCCTAGTGATAAAATAGCAAATATCTCTGGTCACAAAATTTAGGAATTAAACCCAGCATCAATAATTAAGGGTTAAACGGTGGGAAGAGGAATTTTTTTTCCAGCAGTTTCTGACAGAAAGACTCTAGTCCATGACCCCTCATAAGCTAGGGTTAATGTCTTTGTTGCCACCATGGATAGGCATTTTCTATCCTTGAAAAATGAATACTGTCTGCAAATAAAGCATTGCAAGGGTTCTCTCTGCAGCGGGGTTTAATTGAGCGCGTGACACAGCTCCCTTTGATACCCAAGCTTACAAGACATTTTCTACAGAGCTACGCCTCATAAATTTACAGATCCGGGCTTGATGGACTGTAGCAATTTCTAACCAGGGACAATCTCGGAAGATAGCCTAGAGAGAAATGCACCTCAGGGCAAAATGTCTCAAGTCTATGATGACGGGGTGAATTATTTTCCTCCCCAAAAGCGAAAACTGAAGTCCTGAGCCTTATCACCTCACACAGAGACTCGGGGGTTGTGGTTGTTGTTGCCCATCAGGAAGTCAGAGGCAAAGAGGTGTAGGTTCTGAATCCGAAATGTCTGGTGTCCCTTTGAGAAGACGTCTGGCCAGGTGTGGTGGCGCACGTTTGTCATCCCAGGGCATGGGAGGCTGAGGAAGGAGGATCACGGGTCGGAGGCCAGCCTCGGCAGTTTAGCAAGACTCTCAGATACTTAGTGAGACCCTGTTTTAAAACAAAAAATAATAATAATAATTTAAAAAATGACTGGGGATGTAGCTCAGAGGTAGAATTCTGCTGTGTTTAATCTTCAGTACAACCACAAAAATAAAAGGAAGGAAGGAAGGAAGGAAGGAAGGAAGGAAGGAAGGAAGGAAGGAAGGAAGGAAGGGGAGGAGGAAAGAAGGAAGGAAGGAAGGAAGGAGGGAGAAGGAAGGAAGGAAGGAAGGAAGGAAAGAAGGAAGGGAGGAAGGAAGGAAAGGAGAAAGAAAAGAAGAAGGAGGAGGAGGAAGGAAGGAAGGAAGATAAATAGAAGGAAGGAGAATAAATAGAAGAGGAAGAAATAGAAGAAGAAGAAGAAGAAGAAGAAGAAGAAGAAGAAAGGAAGGAAAGAAGGAAGGAAGACATAGAGGCAGGGTAGGAGGTCTTTTGAAGACAGAGATGGAGAGAGTGGTAGCATTTAATGTCTGTAGTTTTGCTTCCTTAAATCATACAGAGAATTTTTATCCCGAGAGTGGCATAGCCGCGAATCAAGGATTCCTAAGAATTGCCAGAAAGCTACAGAAGCGAGAAGCAGCAGCCAAACTTCCCTAGGAAACTTAGAGACAGCAAGCCTCTGCTATTCCCTTGATTCCAGACATCTGGTCTCTGGGATCTTGAGAAGAACAGAGATCTCTTTCGAGCTTGCCTTGGTTCAACATTCTTTCCATTGTGATCCCCCCCCCAAAAAATCCTGAACCCACCATTTAGAGGAAGAAAGATTCATTTGCTCATATAATTTTTTTGGTTTTTTTTTTTTTTGAGATTTTAGGGGTCCTGTTAACTTCAGGCTGGGTTACATCGGTGGAACTTGGGGCATGCTGGTGGTGGGAGAGAGAGAGAGAGAGAGAGAGAGAGAGAGAGAGAGAGAGAGAGAGGTCTCTACTCTCACATCATGGAGCTGAGAAGCAAGAGAGAGAGAGGGGCAACCAGCAGGCAAGGAGATTCAAAGAAATAAGCACAGTCCCCGAGGCCACAGCCCCAGGGACCCACCTTCCTTAACCACAACCCCACCTGCCTCGGTCACCACCTAGTAGATCCATTACAATGGACTCCATCCGCCATGAGACTACATTGATTGTATCCGTCCTCATTCTTACGGCTATTATCCAAAGAGCCACCGCATGACTTAGAGGAAAGAGCACTTCTTTTCCTGTGGTTCTGGGTTTCGTCCACTTGACACCAGGGGACGGACGGTGGATCTCGGGGCAGCAGGAGGTGGAGAGAGACAGAGCACATGGGCTGTTTTCCTCACACCATGGAGGCCGGAAGCGAGGGAGAGAACAGGGGGAGGAGGAAATATATATAACCCATAAGGCTGCACCCCCAGGGATCCATACCCTCTGGCTACACCCGACTGGGTTCGGTCACCACCCAGTATTTCATTACAGTGGATTTCTCCACTACTTAGATGGCAACCCTCACAACCCCGTTACCACAAACTTAAATATTTCAGGAGTGAGCTCTTCAGGGGAGATTTTATATCCTAACTATAACAAGTCCTCACGATTTAATTGCCTCAACTCTGAACATGAATCCATCAGGGGGCTCTTCAGGGAATATCTTAGGACCTAACCATCACAATGCTGTACATTTTGCAATGCTCTGTGGGACCACCCCACAGAAATTAGCACATTTGGGCATCAGGAGGTACTGTGAGGGGTGTGCTTGCAAGGACTTAGCCTCCTGCACCTGATTTTTTTTGTTTTGTTTTGTTGCGGTACTGGGGATTGAACCCAGGGGCATTCTACCTCCAAGCTACACCCCCAGCCCTATTTTTTATTCTTTATTTTGAAACAGGGTCTCACTAAGTTGCAGAGGGCCTCACTAGGTAGCTGAGGCTGGCCGCGAACTCAGATCCTCTGGTCTCAGTCTCCTGAATGCTGGGATTACAAGCATGCACCACCATGCCTGGCTGATTTTTTTTTTTACTGGATAACATGATTCAGGTGTTTGTCTTCATTACTTTTTTCCTTAGTTCACCCCTGAACCGTATTTTCTCCAGGTCCATTTTATTACTTTTTCCTTGCGAGAGATTCTGCAAATGTCATAAAATACGCATAAGCCTGCTCACTCCTGGAAAAACCAACAGGACGGGAGTTCTTCAATATTTAACGGATCATAGGAAATCTCTTTACAAACATGTAAGTTTTGACTTCTTTTTTTAGAAAATATTTTATAGGTTCATCATTTAGCTTTTTTTTTTCTTTTCTTCTGATGATACTAGGGATTGAACCCAGGGGTATTCTACCACTGAGATGCACCACCAGCCGTATTTTGAAATATGTCCTCACTAACTTGCTGAGGCTGGCCTTGAACTGTGATCCTCCTTTCTCAGCCTCCCAAACACTGGGATTACAAGCATGCACCATCAAGCTTACCTTTTTTTATGGAGGGAAAGGGTGGGTATTGGGGATTAAACCAATACCCAATGGGGTGTTGTACCTCTGAGATACACCCCAGCCCTATTTTATTTTTATTTGGAAACAAGGTCTTGCAAAGTAGCTAAGGCTGGCCTCAAAACTGCAATTCTCCTGTCTCAGTCTCCCAAGTATTAGGATTACATCCATGCACCACCATATCTGGCATTTTTTTATGGGGTAGGGGAGGCTACTGGGAATTGAACTTGGGGGCTTTCTACCTCTGAGCTATTCATATTTCTTATGTTTTTATTTTGCAACAGCATTTGCAAAGTTGCTGACAGCCTTGCTATGTTACTAAAGCTGGCCTCGAACCTGCAATCGTCCCTTCTCAGCCTCTCAATTACTGGGTTACGGGTGTGTACTGCCACACCTGGCTTCATTTAGAGCTCCTTAAATGTTTGAACTGATTTTTGACAGTTTTGTCAATGTGATAGACATGTACTAATGAAAGAACTTAACTGACTGCACTAGTTATTTCAGGCAAAGTCACTCCACCTTGTGGTCAATAATTTATGGATGTATTTGATCAATTTGGAGTCTTAATTCAGCTCTCCAAAATAGAGACTTGAACGGTTAGGCAGCCTTGAGTTAGGGACAGGTTTTACTGATTGCATAATTACTGAGAAGCCAGGCATGGTGGCATGCTCATGTAATGTCAGTACTTGGGAGGATGAGACAGGAGAATCACAGGTTCCAAGCCAGCCTCAGCAACTTAGAGAGACCCTCAGCAACGCAGTGAGACCCTATTTTATAAATGAGACCCTGTTATAATTTGAGACCCTGTTTCAACAAAATAGGGCTGGGGGTGTAGCTCAGAATTCCCCCAAGTTCAATTCCTAGTACCACACACAAATAATAATAATACTTCTCCTCCTCCAACACCATGAACTGAATCAACCTCTAGTCTTTGTAAACTACCCGGCCTGTGGTATTTAGTGACAGCAACAGAAAACAGACTAGCAAAAGGCATACATAAAGAGGTTCAGTAACACACTTGTGTTTCTTCCAGAATCTAATTTTTCCCATGCAAGATGGATTATATAAACACAATCTAATTTTCCCAAGCAGGGTGGATTGTATGCACACAATCTAATTTTCCCACACGAGGTGGGTTACACACACATTTTTCTTTGGTCTCTCTGGAGTTTTCTGCACTTATATTTCCTTGCCTAGACACCTGCAGATACTACCCATATCGGCTTCGTGTTACTATAACAAAAACATGACAAAACCAACTCATAAAGAGAGAGCTTACATGGGCTCCAAGTTTTGGGGGTTCCATTTTGGGGATGGCTCCTTTATTTTGACTGGAAATGAGGGGGGAGGGGCCTCATCGTGGAAGAAAGAGATGGTGGAGAAAGCTCTTGACATGACCAGAAATTTCTGGCACAGGCAGAAAGTTCAAGAACAGAAGGGCAATGTTCTGGGGTCCCACAATCCCCTTCAATCCCCTCTGAAACTTGAAGACTTTCCCTGAGACCCTGACTCTTAAGGTTTCTGTTACATCCCAATACCACCACACCGATGAGTAAGAATCCAACAGAGGATCTCAAGTGTGTTTGACTCATTATCTTTGCAGAAAAAAAAACAAAAAACAGCAATAAAACATTACTCAATGCCTCCCTGAAAATCTCTCTTCTTTAAGCCAAAAAAAAACCCCAGAAAGATGCAGCAACAAATTTGTGTTCTTTTGTTTATCTATGTTTTGTTTCAGCACCCTCCAGGGGGTTGAATTACACAGCCGATTGGCTTTTGTGGGGGTCTGCAAAATGCACCAAGCAGTGCAGACAGCCACAAAATGTGTGGGGAAAAAAATATGTTCAACATCATTAGCAAATGGAGAGATGCAAATTAATACTTCAATGGAATGCCGTTTTATTCTACTTAGAATGGCAATCATCAAGAATACAAATAATAATAAATACTGGTGAGGATGTGGGGAAACAGGAACCCTTATACACCGTTGCTGGGATTGTAAGTTAGTACAACCAGCATGGGGATCAGGCTGGAGGTTCTTCAAGAGACTAGGAATGGAACTGCCTGATGACCCAGCTCTATACCGCTCCTCAGAGTTTATTAAAAAGAATTAAAGTAGCCGGGCATGGTGGCGCACGCTTGTAATCCCAGCATTTGGGAGGCTGAGACTGGAGGATCCGGGTTCGAGGCCAGCCTCAGCTACCTAGTGAGGCACTCCGCAACTTAGTGAGACCCGGTTTCAAAATAAAGAATAAAAAATAGGGCTGGGGGTGTAGCTCAGAGGTAGAATGCCCCTGTGTTCAATCCCCAGAACTGCAAACAAACAAAAAAATGGAATGCACACATGAGACTGTGAGACTTGCCAACAGCTTGGATATCCGGAAAATAGTCTGTGCCTTGAAGAGGCGCCAACATTGACATCCATCGGGGTTAGTATCTCCTTGAAAATTTTTGGAGAGCAGCTGAAGCTCTTGCGTGAACGCCCACCGTGTCCCACAGTGGGCTGCTGCAGTGCATCCAGGTTTGAAGCCAGATACATCAAAATGGTTTATCTTGACTTAATGAATCTAAGATTACAGGCTTCCAGAAAAAGAAGAAAAAAAAAAGAGTGCCTTCTCTTAAACCATTAAAGTCTTGACACGTTTTGATGTCCTACCAGTAGACTGTTTTAAAAATTAAGGCCACTCCACACTGCCTACCATTTGATCCTCTGACATCAATTCAGATTTTGTAAGATGTCGTAGGCTGCTAAATATTAATGCGCAGAGTGGAAAGTAAAAGATCCCTTTGAGAAGTAATTTGCAGACTGTGTCTCGAGCAAATACATTTTTTGAACACGCTTATAATATTTCACAAGATGTAAAGGGTTTGCCGACAAATTATTTTTTATAAAATCAGGCAGAATTACTTTTAAACCCTCTGATAACCATTTTTGTTGTTGTTGTTGTTTTATGATACTGGGGATTGAACTCAGAAACATACTATCACTGAGCTACAACCCCAGTACTATTATTTTTTTTTTTAAACAGAGTCTGAGTGGCTGAGAGTCTTGCTAAGTGGCTGAGGCTGGCCTCCAACCTGTGATCCTCCTGTCTCAGCCTCCCAAAAGCTGGGATTCTTGGTGTGTGCCACGATGCCTTTCTCTTTAAGGTCTTTGCATCCCTCATAGCATGTACATCATGGTTATTGAGGTGTTTCTCTCTTCAAGTCTTCCTCCCCCCATCACCTTCAGTTAAGTCACTTTCTTTGCTCATCTAAGGTTTCTCCTTCTTCATCTAGAGTTCCTCTTATGATCCACTTTCTCCCTAGCTTCTGCATATTAGGGAGAGCATCCGATTTTTTACTTTTTGTGACGGACTAATCTCACTTAACATAATGTTTTCCAGTTGCATCTATTTCCCTGCAAATGACATGATTTTGTTCTTCTTTATGGCTGAGTAAAATTCCACTGTGTACATATCCCACAGTTTTGTAATCCATTCATCTGGGGTGTAACTCAGTGGTAGAATGCCTCTGAGTTCAATCCCCAGTACAACAGCAACAACAACAATAATAATAATAATAATAATAATAATAATAATAATAATAATACAATCAATCATCCTACATGCCTGGGTTCCATGAAAAATATAGGCAATAAACTGCCTCCAAATAGTAAATAAGGAGAATTGATATCAGAGAAGATGGTCAGGCAACTGAGAGCTAAATTCAAAGAGAGAAGGGTTATGATGGTGGGTAATGATAGACTGCAAAAAATATATGAAATTTGAGTAAAATGGCATGTGTACCTGCAAGAATGAGACAGAAATGCATATCTATTAATATCTCCAGGAATCATAAATATGTTTAACTTTGCTTGCACTTGAGGAGGTGCAAATTTGCTTTCTCTCTCTCTCTCTCTCTCTCTCTCTCTCTCTCTCTCTCTCTCTCTCTCTGTCTCTTTCTCTTTCTCTTTCTCCCAGGCTTTCCTCACAAAAGTGCACAATTAATCTTTCAGAAATTGCTAATCCAAAACATTGGGCCACAGAAAGAGTGCCTGCGATTTCTGTCTCTATCAAAAGAGTTCCTCCCGGATTACTCCTAGAGGCAGGTTGCAGAATAGGTTTTTCCATTGGCTTTTTTGAGGTTAGTTACTCATTTTGTTTCGTAAAAGCTCTTTGAGGAAGTATTTGTAGTTCGTAGTGGTGCGAAGCTATTAGTGGTTGAGGAATGGATATTGTTATTATAACTATAGAGCCTTTATTTCTTTGGCTGGATTAAAGGAAATTCCATTAAGAGAATTCCTGTATCAAATAATTATACTGTCAGTTCTACTAATATAAAACTCAGCCAAATGTACTATTAAATGATGTATTCAGGCAGCCATTTAAATAGCGTTAATTTTTAAGTGAGCTTCTTTGACATTTACAAAGGGAACTGAAGATAAGTCATGAAACTGCGTCATTGGCAGTACATCTTTATGTATTGATGAGTGTGTAGAATTGACTAGATCTTGTCACAAAAAAATTTAAAAATCATGTAGAAAAGTAGAATGAATTAATGATATTTCATTGAAAAAATGAAAAAAAATGCACAGTGCTATTTATGCATGAATGTTTTTTGTAACCTTGGCATCTCAGAAATCTCATTGCTATAATCTAAAACAATTGACCACACAACTTAGTGGAAGGAAGATTTGTATGCTCACAGATATTGGAGATTTCAGGGTTCAGTCCAGATCAGGCCAGGTCTGCACAGCTCAAAGCATGGTGGCTGGAAGCAAGAGAGAGAGAACAAGGGAAAGAGGGACCTTTATAGTCCCCAAAGCCACGCCCCTGGATACCGCTCCTTGGCAACCAAGCCCCGCCTCCAACATGTCTGCCCCCGTTTCCATGAGGTCTAGGAGGACATTGCAAATCCAAACCATTGCACTGGGTGATTACTCTTCAATATTTATTATCTACAATAATTATCTTCAATATTTATTATTTATTTATTATCTTAGCTTTAGAGCTAAGCAAGTTGAGGCCAGTGTAGACTAAAGTCCCATTTGTAAACAAGAATGTGAGCAGATGTTCTTTTTACAGTATTCTGAAATTTTCTACTGGTCTGCAGTCAGAGAGAAAAAAAATCCCATTTCTTTGAAATCAGTCATTCTTGTAGCAATAAGCAAAAAAATTTTTTTTTTTACTACAACCATTCTCACTGCTACAATGCAAAACATCCAACCACACAACTTGGGGAAAGAAAGACTTATTTGTTCACAATTTTTTATGTGTGTGGAGATTTGGAGATTTGGGGGTTCAGTCCATGTGAGGCTGGGTTTGCAGAGGAGACTATATTTGGCCATAACAGGTATGCACTGAAACTTTTGACTATCACCATGAAGGCCAGGTGTCGCAGAGAGTTATAATCCCATGGACTAGTGTTTTCCGAGTTAAGTATTGGATTAGGAATCTCTCTTCTTTCAGGGCTGAACTAAAACTCAGCATATTTGCTAAGTCCAGAGAAATCGCTGTGAATGCTTTTGTAAAGAGGAAGAGAAAATCCTGACATTATTAATGCTCATTGGTGAGACCTTTAGGTAAATAATATAGACGCCTATCTTCTGCGATGCATTCCTGAAGGATTTGGAAAAGTATGTGCTTTCATGGGTATTCACATTCTTCTTTCCAGTCCAGCAGGTAACCATGAAATGATGATTGATTATGCTAAAAAAAATTACATATTGCACGCAATCATTTAACACGTAAATGTTTTCTTGACAACCATTTGAAACTCCTCCTACAATGATAGGAAATATCCTAATAGTCCTCGGGCATTGCAGAAGCACACAAATCAACTCTGTTTCAATTTAGGAGAGTAGAGATTGGAGTCGAAATTTCTTATACTGAAACTCAAATGTCACATGCAATCACCAAACACTGTAGAAATCCCTGGTGTGGATTGTGATGGGTAAATGATAGTCAAGGTTTTTGCAGGCAGGGTCCAGATAT
Source organism: Graphiurus murinus (assembly GCA_004027655.1). Taxonomy (NCBI): domain Eukaryota; kingdom Metazoa; phylum Chordata; class Mammalia; order Rodentia; family Gliridae; genus Graphiurus; species Graphiurus murinus. The sequence goes on from PVLC010008928.1 coordinate 19,541, forward strand.
ACTATAGGGAATTTCTGAACAAAGAGTTTTTCCTTTGACCATGAGACCTTGAGACATCTTCCCTGACACATGTGACGAGGGGGGAAAAAACATGCTTATAATTATCTGAACCTGGACACTCACACACTCTTACAGATGAGTGGAAATCATGTTTATTCCTGGTTCCTCTATACACTGAATTTTCAAGAAAGCCAACTAGGGTAGTCTATGGAAATGGTATACTGTGTGTTTGGGGGATAAGATATTGGGTAGATACTGGGAGTTTTAAATCCAGGGGTGATTTAACACTGAAGTACACCCCAAAGTGTTTTTTATTTTGAGACAGTATTTATACAAGGTTTCCAGGTGAACTCAAACTTGTAATCCTCCTGCATCAGCCTCCTGGGTTTCTGGGATTACAGGCATGTGCCACTATACTTGGCTATTATTTTATTTAAAGTTATTTTCTAGGAAAGCCTTTGTTTAAAGACAAGAGCAATAGCAAATCTCACCTATGCTGCAAGTTAATTCCACTTAAATTAACAATTTTTTCAATACCACCAAGATTCTCTGGGAACTAAGAAAAAAAATATCTAATAACCCTGCAAATGTAATTTGAATCCTCGTACCTAATAAAAAACTTTCAATCATTTTCAATAAAAATCAGATTGAGTAGGTAAAGTTGGATATTTGTAATTCCTTTGCCATCATTTTATCCGTCCACATCACGGGAAAACACAGAGAGAAAAATATTTCCTTCATTCAATAGCACTATTCAAAAAAAACTAGATGCCAAAAATAATGCAATTTTCATTCTCTGCTTAGCAGTAGTAGTAGTAGTAGTAGTAGTGGTAGTAGTTTCTTCTTTTATTTTTATCCTCTTTTATTTTTCCTTCTTTTATTTTTTTCTCCTCTTTTATTTTTCTGCCTGACCACCATGAATGGATCAGTGTTCCCTACAATATGCTCCAGCATGATGCTTTGTCTATTTGTGGGACCCCAAACAGTAGATCCAGCCAGCCATAGACTAAATCTGCCTTCCAAAAGTATGAGCCAAGATAAGCGCTTTCTCCTTGTAAGTTGATTACCTCATGAATTTTTTTTTTACAATAATGGAAAGCTAACACGATATGAATACACCAAGTGTGTCTGTTTTCTTCTACTTCTACTAATGTTTACTATTTTGGAAACCTGCAATGCATAAACCCTTGTAATCACTGGTGATTAGGTGGCCTTCTGCACCCAGGAAATAGGAATCATGTGAATTAAAATATTCTTCTGCAGTTGATTCTTTATTTAAAACACTTCTCAGGCTACTACACTTTGTGATGTAGGAAGAGTTTTGGACACACTTGACCCAACGCGATGCATAGATGGCATTCTTTCATGCAATTTCACAAAGTCTGTGATCAAAAGAGGTGGCCCAGAGGAACCTGTCACTTATGAACTACTCCAAAAGAATCTGTCCAAGAAATGTAATGTCCGCAGGAACCTGTCTTTCTGACCAGATTTGATTCAGGTCAAAATAGTTTCAAACCCTGAATTGCCGTTGGAGACCCATCTGGAGCAAATTGCCGGGCAATGACATTGGAAAGCAGAACTGCCTCAGAGAGTCACAAAACCCCCCTGGTGAAGCATTAACAGGTGCAAAGAACAGAACGGAGATATCAGACGAGGGAAATTTACTCCGAAAAGCAAAAAAAGAGAGAGAATGAGAGCCATGTAAGTCCCAAGAAGAATAGTCACATACACTTTTACCTGCCTGCCGCCTTTCATCTTGTTCATACACAACTAAAGCACTCAGAGATGAATTCCTACACAACTTGCCAAAGAGCTATAGTTCTAGAATCCAGAACGACTTCTGCCCATTTCTTAATTCACCACACTTCTGATCCTTAAGCCTTCCCTGTTAATTGAACAAGAAATCACAAACTGAAATGTCTTACGGTGCCGGCAGAGTGCCATTTCCTGAAATGACAGGACTTAAGTGACCTGTGATTTCAGTACTTGGGAGGCTGAAGCAGGAGGATGGCAGGTTTGAGGCCACCCTCAGTAGCCTAGTAAGACTCTGTTTTGAAACAAAAAATAAAAAATAGAAAAGGCTAGGTTTTCAATCCTCAGTACTTCCACAGCACACACACACAGCCTTACAAAACTTTCCTGTTTCATATATTAACCAGAATCCAAGCTGTCAATATTTTCTCTTTTGTTGTGTATTTTGGGAAGTCTCTAAGGATGGCAGAGGACTTTAAAGACCCAGAAACATTGATGGCACAGGAGACATCATGTTTATTGTGAACTAATAAAAGCAAACTGTATCATTCGAGAGTAGAGTGGTGGTTACCAGTGGCTGAGGAAAGGAAAGACTGGGGATATGTTGGTTAGAGGATATTAAGTTTCAGTAAAAAGTATTAAGTTCTAGACATCTATTGTATAGCAGGATGCACATGTTAATAATTCCATATTCTATACTTGAAAATTGCAAAAAGAGGAAAAAAAAGATAGTAGATTTTTTTGCTGTTTGTTTGCTTTGTTTCTTGCGGTACAGGGGATTGAACCCAGGGGCGTTCTACCTCTGAGCTACACCCCCAGCCCTATTTTTTTATTCTTTATTTTGAAACAGGGTCTCACCAAGTTGCGGAGTGCCTCACTAGGTAGCTGAGGCTGGCCACGAACCCGGTTCCTCCGGTCTCAGCCTCCCAAATGCTGGGATTACAAGTGTGCGCCACCACACCTGGCAGACAATACTTTTTGAATACTCTCCCCACAAAAAAATGGAAATTGAGGAGGTGGATATATGCATTATCTTGCTTAATCATCGCACAATATACTGGTAGATCAAGACATCATGCTGAACTTCATCAATGCGCACAGAATTTTAGTTGTGGATCTAAATATAATTTTAAGAAAATGGATGGCTAAAAAGAAAAAATAGACAAAAAAAGTGTTCGACATCATTAGCAATCACCAAAACCCAGATAAAAACTCTGCAGGCATTTCCTCTAACACCAGTTACTATGACAATTCTGCGAGAATACAAATAATAATAAATGCCAGGAAGGATGTTGGTGAGAAAGAAACTCTTGGTAGAATTTTAAGTTAATACAACCGCCATTAAGATCAGTGTGCAGATTCCTTAAAAGAATAAGAGTGGAACTACCATCTAATCCAGTTGTACCACACCTGAGAATTTATTCAGAAAGAATGAAAGTCAGCTGGGCGTGTGGCACACACTTGTCATCCCAGCATTCAGGAGGCTGAGACCAGAGGATCCGGGTTCATGGCCAGCCTCAGCTAGTTAGTGAGGCCCTCCGCAACTTAGTGAGACCCGGTTTCAAAGTAAAGAATAAAAAATTGGGCTGGGGGTGTAGCTTGGAGGTAGAATGCCCCTGGGTTCAATCCCTAGTAGCACAAAAAATAAAATAAAATAAGGAATCTGAGTGTTCCAGAGAGGGGAAGAGTTCAGCTATTCCCCCATCTCTGTTTATTCACCTCCATCCTTCCTTGTTTTTTTTTTTTGCAGGAGATCTTGTTTCAGATTAACAGGCCGAGAGGATTAAGTCTCAATCAATTTGCGCCACCACAGTTTCCCAGGGAGTTTTTCCATATTTAATCACTGAGTACCATCAAGTGTGGCAAGGAAGAAACGGAGAGCCTTGCTCCTTCACCACCGCCACCACCATCTCTTGTGGGATCAGCAGTGTCATTAGCGAGATTCCCATGGAGGATTGACAGTGCATTTTCTCAACCTAAGAAGGAAGTCAGGGTCAACAGCGGAATGGGTCACAAAATGATAATATCCACACTGGAGTTCTCCTAGTCAGCCATAAAGAACAGAATCGCATCATCTGCAGGGAAGCGGGTGGAACTGGAGAATCTTAAGCTCAGTGAGATTACTCATTCACAAAAAGTGAAAAGTCAGAAGCTAGGGAGAAAGAGGGACTCCAGAGGGAGGAGGAGATCACACAGGTGCGGGATATTAAGGTTCCTTTACATTCTAGACCCACAGAGTATGTATTGCACCTGGATTCTGGCCCTGTTTTATCAGATAGGAAATTTAACCTCACCAAGGGCTTTGGGTTGCTATATTTTAACATGCGTCCCATTTTCTTGCCGTCAATCTGTGAATTAAGCGCTCCAGACATTAATATCTGTATAGATTATTTCTTTCACCATAGGAATGCTTCTGAGTGCCTACAGCAAGCCGATCAGGAGGTGGGAGGGGGTGGAATGTCCCGGTCTGCTTTTAGAGAGGCACGAATCATTAAGTTAGCCAACAGCAGGGTATATTCAAAATTCTTGCGACTCGTTTGAAAAATTTCATCAATTATGGAATAAGCCGTCTTGGGCAGGTAAAGTGCTGAAGGATCTCATCGCTTCAGGTGAGCGATATTGATTGTGTGTCAAGATTCTGATTGACCGGGAAGCAATGAGCGGAACAGAATATTCAGCATAAGTCAAGGCTGTTTTCTTTTTTTTTCACGCAGCCTTGTAAAACTAAACTCAAACGTGAGGTGGGAAAACAAGACACAGCTAGAAAATAGGGGTTCCTCGGCTAAAACTTCCCCAGAACAAATGTGGTTGCCCGGTTTAAAAAAAAAAATCGGGAGAATCTTCCAAAGTGGAGCCCTGCCTTAATTTGTAGCATCTTTGTGAAGAGTCTGGTTCCTGTTTTGCAGCAGGGAACAACAAGATAATCAGCAGGTGTTGTCAAAGAAGCTGACCCAGGAGAAACAGATATTCTCTCTTGAATACTTTAAGTGATTAGAATTCACTCTCTTGTGTCAACTTGGCTCCCCTCCATTCCTAAACTTATCGCTAATGGCATAGGATATGCTGCGTGTGGTGCGGGTACAAGAAGTGGGGTCCCTGCCGGGCGTGGTGGCGCACGCTTGTAATCCCAGCATTTGGGAGGCTGAGACCTGAGGATCCAGGTTCGAGGCCAGCCTCAGATACTTAGTGAGGCACTCCGCAACTTAGTGAGACCCGGTTTCAAAATAAAGAATAAAAAATAGGGCTGGGGGTGTAGCTCAGAGGTAGAATGCACCTGAGTTCAATCCCCAGTACCGCAAAAAAAATAAAATAAAATAAAAAAGAAGTGGGGTCCCTTCTCTGCAAGGCCCAGAAATTAAGAATGCTGTGGTTTCAATATATCAAGTATCCCCTGGAATCGCTCAATTGTCGGCCAGCCAAAAAGCTTCGGAGGAAATGAAATCATGGGGGTTCCCACCTCAGCAGTGGGCAAATGAAGAGACGGCTTAAGAAGCTCAATGAATGACCGGTGGTATGGAAGATAGGTGAGGTGTAGACGGAGGGAAGCGGCCGGACACGGAGCCTCTCACACAGAATTCTCCCTGCTGTCATCCAAGACAACGGGAATCACGCGCGACTTAAAGGAAAGTAGACTTATTTGCTCACGGTTTTTGGAGAATTTGCCCCCATGGGAATCCATCGGAGTGTGTCTAGAATATCTCAGGACGGGGTGTCTCCGTTTGCTTTAGGATGAAGCCTGAATAATTAAATAAGCCAGGGTCTTGGTCAGCCCATGTCAGGACAGAGTCTATTGAGTTCCGGGGAAGAAAGCACAAGGACTCTGCTTTCACATTCTGGAGGCTGGAATAAGAGACAGCAAAGAGAGGAAGGGCCTTTATATAGTCCTCCAAGGCCACGCCCCCAGCAACGGCTCCCTAGCAACCAAGCCCCGCCTCCAACATGGCTGCCACACCCCCAGCAACCACTCCTTAGCAACCAATCCCCGCCTCCAACATGGCTGCCACATCCCCAGCAACAGCTCATTAGCAACCAAGCCCCACCTCCAACATGGCTGCCACGCCCCCAGCAACCACGCCTTAGCAACCAAGCCCCACCTCCAACATGGCTGCCACGCCCCCAGCAACCGCTCCTTAGCAACCAAGCCCCACCTCCAACATGGCTGCCACATCCCCAGCAACCGCTCCTTGGCAACCAATCCCCGCCTCCAACATGGCTGCCGCATCCCCATCAACCACTTCTTGGCAACCAATCCCCGCCTCCAACATGGCTGCCACATCCCCATCAACCACTTCTTGGCAACCAATCCCTGCCTCCAACATGGTTGCCACGCCCCCAGCACTTGTAATCCCAGTACTTGGGAGGCTGAGACAGGAGGATCTGGGTTCGAGGCCAGCCTCAGCTACCTAGTGAGGCCCTCTGCAACTTAGTGAGACCCTGTTTCCAAATAAAGAATAAAAAATAGGGCTGGGGGTATAGCTTGGAGGTAGAATGCCCCTGAGTTCAATCCCCAGTACCTCAAATAATAATAATAACAATAATAATAATAACTTCTTTTGCATCTCCCTCCATGTCTTGTGAGATGCGTCCTCTTGGCAAAGTGAACAGATAGTTTGCATTTCTGGGAGATGGCAGCTTGCAGGAAGCAGCAAAGCCTGGAGCCCCCAGCGTAATTAAAGGACGCTCCAGAATGTTTATCGGTGTGAGAGTGGGCACGGCCATTTGGGTTGATGAATAGCTTGTCATTGCAGAGTGCTGTCCCCTTTTGCAGAACGAGTAAAGATGACACGGATTCCTGTCTAACTCTTGCGACTGTCCACCCACAACAAGATAAAGGGTGAATGGCTCGTTATTAGGTATCTTATGTCACTGAGCTCGCTCTGCAGCAGGGATTTTTGTTTGTTTGTTTTTGCCTCATTTTATCTTACCTATGAGAGAAAAGGCAAATTGCTTACTTTTGTGGCGTCCAGGGCTTCATGATTCTCCTGAGATTTTACATGAAGCTGGGCGGGGTGGTGCACGTTTGTCATCCCAGCACTTGGGAGGCTGAGACAGGAGGATCCGGGTTCGCGGCCAGCCTCAGCTACTTAGTGAGATCCTTGGCAACCTAGTGAGACCCTGTTTCAAAATGAAGAATAAAAAATAGGGCTGGGGGTGGAATGTCCCTGGATTCCATTCCTAGTACCGAAAAAAAAAAAAAAGATTTTACATGAAGATATCGAGTAACATAAAAATAAGTTGAGTAAAATGGCACATGCCTGTAAGTAATTCCAGTACTTGTGAGGCTGAGACTGGAGGAGCACAGGTTCAAGGCCAGCCCCAGCAACACAGCAAGACCCTGAGCAACTTAGTGAGACCCCGTTTCAAAATAAAATAAGAAGGACTGGGGGGGGGTGTATCTCAGAGGTATAATGCACTGGATGCAACCCCTCCAGTGCAAATAAATGAATAAACAAATAGATAGATAGATAGATAGATAGATAGATAGATAGATAGATAGATAGATAGATAGATAAAATTCATAGCTTTCATTTTTTTTTCCAGAACTCACTATTTAGATTTCTCCCATCTCCTCTGGTATGGTTTACATCTGTAATGTCCCCTCAAAAGCCCACGATTGAAAGCATGGTCCCAAGGGAGGTGGCCATGTTCAGAGGAGAGGCTTTGGAATCCATGTACTTATGCTAGGCATGGTGGCAAACACCTGTCATTGCAGTATTTGGGAGACTGAGACAGGAGGATTTTAGGTTCCAGGCCAACCTCGGCAACTTAGTGAGACTCTGTCTCAAAAGTAAAAGTCAATCAAGAAGCGAAAGAAAGAAAGAAAGAAAGAAAGAAAGAAAGAAAGAAAGAAAGAAAGAAAGAAAGAAAGAGAAAGAAACCAGGACTGGTTGCACATGCCTATAATTCCAGTACTTGGGAGGCTGGGACGGGAGGATTACAACTTTCAGGCCAAACTCAGCAACTTAGTGGGACTCTGTCTCAAAGTATAAATAAATAAATAAAAAAGAAAGAGAAAGAATGAAAAGAATTGACAGATCAGAACTGGTTTTACATGCCTGTAATTCCAGTACTTGGGAGGCTGAGACTGGAGGATCACAGGTTTGTGATCAGTCTCAGAAACTTAGTGCAATTCTCAGAAACCTAGCAAGACCCTATTCCAAAACAAAAAATAAATAAAATAAAAAGGGCTGGGAGTATATCTTGGAGGTGGAACGACCCTGGGTTAAACCCCCAGTACCAAAAAAATAATAGTACTATTATGAATGAATGAATTAATTAATTAATTAATTAATGAACAAACAGGGATTGCAGTGTATCTTACAGGCAAAATGCCCCTGGCTTCAATCTTAGTCTCCATTACCTAATGAAAGAAGGAAAGGAAATAAGAAAAAGAAAGAAAGAAAGAAAGAAAGAAAATGTTTATGTATTATCCGTGATTCTTCTCAACCTACTGCTGGAGTTTAATATTTTTGCCAAAGGCTATAGAGACTAAAAAGTTAAAACATTTGCTATTTGCCCCCCCCCTTTTTTTCAGAAAAATAATGGTGGTTTCTAGGTCATTCTCTTCCATGCTATAAATTTCATGTATAACTCGCAGGGGTCTGCTGTGTTTTCATTTGATATATTCTAATGTATTATTTGAAGAATAATGCTAGTGATAGACAGATGATTCTTAGCTATGATGAACCCATCCTAAGCTGAGAATATTATGAGTCAAAAATACATGAAATACATCTACCCTACTGGACATTATAGGTTAGCAAAAGAGCATATCATGTAGTATTGATTGTCTTGTATGATTTAAATATATGTACCCCTTAACCTATCTTGGAGTTTTAGACTGGTAAACTTCCTGTGATTTGAATATAACCTAAATAAAGCATGCATTTAACACACCTAGCCTATAAAACATTGCAGCTTATGCTAACCCAACTTACCTGTGCTCAGAATGCTTCCGAAATATTTTGCACAAGGAAAAAAAAAAGCTAACCTAAAGCCTACTTCATAATAAATAAATTAATGAACACATATAACTTCTTGAGAATCATAATGAAGTTGGAAAAAAATTGTTGGGCAGACTCTGAAAGATTTAAGGCAATTAACTTCATGAGGAATACTGGCTTCATATATTATATGCCTTCCAGTGACTTCAGAGCTGGAAAATGAGAAATTTTCAGAGTAGAAAATGAGAAAAATAAAGAATAAGGTATGCAGGGGAAGAGAAGAAACCCACCCATCCAATTTTCAGCTTAGTGGTCTTCTACTCCAAAATAATTCTAAAATAAAAAGGAAAAAATAGCCAGGTATGGTGGCACATGCCTGTAATCCCAATACTTGAGATACTGAGACAGGAGGATTACAGATTCAAAACCAGCCTCACCAACTTATCAAGACCCTATTTCAAAATAAAAATAAAATAAAATAGGGCTGGGGTGTAGCTCCAAGGTAGAATGCCCCTGGATTCAATCCCCAGTATATAAAAAAAGAAAGAAAAAGTAAAAGAGATTTTGCCTCAAACTCAGAGTATACGTTTATCATCTTTTATCTAAGATGCTTTAAATTGTCATATTTGGGCATTTTTGCATGTAAATATGGAGCTGTCTTGCTAAACTCGTTCATGTATTTTCTTGACTTGAGTTTTCTTAAGATCACAAATAGATATGACTCATGTTGGCCTATCCAGACTTGTACCCAGCGCAGAGATTTACAGTGGACACTACTAATGCTTAAAATATTAAAAAGCAGGGCGTGGTGACACACACCTGTAATCCCAGCACTTGGAGGCTGAGACAGGAGGATCAGAGATTGGAGGCCAGCCTCAGCAACTCAGTGAGACTCTGTTTCAGAACAAAACAAAACAAAAAAAGTGAAAAGCACTTGGTTTGTAGCTCAGAGGTAGAATACCCTGGGTTCAATGCCCAGTACCAAACACACACACACACACACACACACGCACACACACACACACACACACACCAAAAAATTCCAGAATGTGAGCTATCTCTATGGAGATCGTTTCTTAATTCCCCTCCCTCTTCGGGCTGCACACCCACATTGGGCGGGTCACTCGACAGCCTCCTGACAGCTAATCGATTCTGCTCTGACAAACTCATTCGGTAACTGTGTGAAAATAAGGGGAGACTGCCAAGCAGAGTAAATATTTAATTAAGAAGCAGCTAATCAGATTTCTCTGCGCTCTTTCTTTCCCCATTTGTAGTTAAGCAACTTCATCCAACATCAGACCCTTTCCATGAAGATTTTAGAACCCTGTCCACATTTTTTTTCATTTCAGTTTTCTGCTTCGTTATATTTTTACTGACTGTCATCTCCAAATTAATTTATGGTGTGTTGCAGAGGGATGTGTGTGTGTGTGTGTGTGTGTGTGTGTGTGTGTATGTATATATATAGTATATATATATAGTATAGTATATATATAGTATATATAGTATATATAGTGTATATGTATAGTGTATATGTATAGTGTATATATACACTATATATACTATATATATACTATACTATATATATATGAAGTTGGAAAAAAACATATATAAAAGCATATATGTTTGTATAAATTATATATATTAAGTATATATAAATATGTAGTATAAAGTATTATGTATATATGAATATATTTAGTATATAGTATATATAGTATATATAGTGTATATGTATAGTGTATATGTATAGTGTATATGTATAGTGTATATATACACTATATATACTATATATATTATATATATACTATATACTAAATATATTCATATATACATAATACTTTATACTACATATTTATATATACTTAATATATATAATTTATACAAACATATATGCTTTTATATATACTTAATATATGTATGCTTTATACACACATATATGTTTATATATATACTTTATATATCCTTAATATATATAATTTATATATACATATATACATATACATATATATACTACATATATATATAAGGACATATATGTATGTATATATATCCTAATATAAACATATGCAAACATATGTGCATACCTCTGTAATATATAATCATATATGTATATATAAAGTATATATATTATATATAAAGTATACATATTATATATATAAGGATGTATATGTGTGTATATATCCTCATATAAGCATGTGTAAACATGTGTGCATACCTCTGTAATGTGTAAGCACATATGTTACATATATGCATACATCTGTAACATATAAGCGCGTATGTTCATCCACTTCAAATTGCCTAATAATTTTAAATCATATAATAATAAGCCTAGACTCGATTATGTCATTTAAGCTAAACATCTTACCTTGTCATACAACTTGGTGTCTCATGAATTTGCGCTGAACTCCAAATAAACGTTGTCAAGATCGCAGACGAAAGCTAGATGCCATGCATATCTTTTTTTCCCTCCCTCTGTGGACAAAAAAAGAGGAGATGATAGCCAGGCGTGGTGGCGCACGCTTGTAATCCCAGCATTCGGGAGGCTGAGACCGGAGGATCCGGGTTCGAGGCCAGCCTCAGCTGTTTAGTGAGGCCCTCCGCAACTTAGTGAGACCCTGTTTCAAAATAAAGAATAAAAATAGGGCTGGGGGTGTAGCTCGGAGGTAGAACGCCCCTGAGTTCAATCCCCAGTACCGCAAAAAAAAAAAAAAGAAAGAAAGAGGAGATGATGGAAATCCTAGAAACAATCTCAAATCATGCAAATGTTAAAGACCGACTCAAGTCTGTCCCCCCAGGACAACAGCTAGGATGACTCATCTTGCCTTCGACTCACAATCCACACTTTCCACAGGCTCAGAAACCAGCATGGGTTTCGCTGGACACCGTGGTGCACCTGCTCCAAAACCATTTTGCAAATGCAAAAAATAAATAAAGATTTAAAAAAGCAGAAAACTCCAACACAGATACCCATGCAAGCCTCCATGTCATGAGAATTCAAAGTTGCCTGGGGCGCGTTTCTCCTGGAGCCCTGGTAGAATCTCTTGCTGGACAGACCGGGTGGCCTCTGTCCACTGGAGCAAGGCGGTGGTCCAGCCCCTGCGGCCCTGGCACCTTTAGCTTAGCAATCTCCATTTTCTCTGTCCTTCCTGGCCAGAGAGTGACTCGGGCAAAGGTTTTGTCTTTGCCTCTTGCTCCTTTTCTGCCTCTCAGAGCCTGGTGGCCCAGTGGGACTGGACTAATGAGTCGTGAGCTCCTCCTCTGGTCTTGCAGGTTGACCCAGCTGGGTGAGAGATGGCCACTGCAGCTGCCCCCAAGGGATTCTTCCTAGCTCTCCCTGCCTGCCTTAATGTGTCTTAGGCAGCTCCTTCCATTCCTGGGTGCTTACCGGGAGGTTCCTGGTCCTACAGCAACCTCTTGTGCAGGAAAAGAAAGGAGGGGTATGCATTTACAAGTCTGACGAGGTGGATGAGGCTCTCACTGCTTGCTGAAGCTATCCTTGAACCTGAGATCCTCCTGTCTCAGCCTCCCAACGCTGGGATTGCAGGCATGTGTCTCCATGGCCAACCTCTTCTTTTTCCTTTATTTTCAGAAACTAGATTCTATTGACATATTAGAGACTTATCTATTCATATTATTTATTGCACTAGGTTATGCCTGTTTATCCTGGTGCAGTTGGCTGAAGTTTTTTTTTTCTTCTTCTTCTTCTGAATTAAGATGGAATTGGAAGCCAGGCATGGTGGCGCATGCTTGTAATCCCAGCAACTGGGAGGCTGAGACCAGAGGATCTGGGTTCGAGGCCAGCCTCAGCTACTTAGTGAGGCACTCCGCAACTTCGTGAGACCTGGTTTCAAAATAAAGAATAAAAAATAGGGCTGGGGGTGTAGCTCAGAGGTAGAATGCCCCTGGGTTCAATCCCCAGTACCGCAAAAAAAAAAAAAAGATGGAATTGGGATTTTTTTTTTTGCTTAGTTGTCAGAAATACGGGGTAGTTATTAAAAATAGAGGTTTACATGTCAAAGATTTTGGCTAAATATAAGCCAGCCAGTTACCTGAGCATATTTGAAACCAGTATTTTTTCTAGCTGAGTCCATATTCAGAGTGGAAAAATTGTCATGTGAAAAAAATCAACAAAAATAGAACCCTGCCTCATGAAAATTGCTTTTTCAATTCCCTGTAAATTTTTGTGACCTCAAGGAGCATTACGCGCAAATAGCCAATATAAATCTATGTTAGAATAAAAAAAAGAAATGGGTAGAGATGCTGACTAATATGTAGGGATTCTGTGATAATATTCTAATAGTTTTAAAATTAGGTACTTTAGGAAAAATAGAGACTTTTAAAGTCATTTACTGGCAATCTATTCACAAGTTCAAGCGAATGATGATTTCTCAGAGTAAAACTGAAGTGTGTGTGTGTGTGTGTGTGTGTGTGTGTGTGTGTGTGTTAATAATGTGATATTTTCAAACCATTATTTTCAGTATTCCAAAAATTTTGCCTTCAAAAATGAAATACTATGTAATGTTATGGTAACAATCTATGTGCAGATATTATGCAGTAAAAGTGTTCATTTTTTAACATGTTGTATAGGAGTTTAAGCATCTAATTAGTACCAAATACAGAGAAAGGATACAGGTGATTTTTATTCCGGAGCTGATACGCTTTCTGGATACCTTTTAATTAAATTGGACAATGAAAGCAAATGCTTATCTAATCTTCTGGGGGGCCTCTGATGCACTTCTTAATCCATAGAAAATGTGTTTTTGGTTATCATCATAAGAGGGTTCGAGGAGTTATCTCCAGGGACAGAGAGAACCTCTTCTTGGTACTTCCATGCTATTAACACATCACAGAAAATAATGCAAAAGCACAACAAAAGAAGGAGATCCTTATTACAAAGTGAAAAATGAAGATCTACATCCTCAGAGCAAGATTTCAGGTTATCTCGAGAGTGAAAAAGCAGCCGGGTGTAGGTGTCACATGCCTGCAGTCCCAGAACTTGGGAGGCTGAGGCAGGAGAACCACAGATTTGAGGCCAGCCTCAGCAACTCAAGGGTGAGAAGTATTCTGGGGGTCGTGGGCTCTTCTTTTAAAGAAAAACCTTCTGGGGAGTGTTGAGCCTAAGAAGGTATATGGGAACAAGGGCAGCCTGGTGAATTCAATTCTTAGAACATTAATCACAAGACATAGATCGTGGTCTAGTCTTCCAAGATCTTCTGGATAGCACCTGGAATGCGCCTGTATTACATATTAGAGTTTGTAGTTTTTTGTTTTTTTTAATGCATCTCATTTTATCTGAAAATATAAGGTGTAGGCTAACAATGCCCTTAACCTTCCATTAAAACGAGGCCATTTTCATAGATGAGTGAATTTATGGTAACACATAGATTTGCAAATTTCTCAGAAAATGGTATAGAATGCAGTAACACACACACACACACACACACACACACACACACACACACACACATGCAAATGTTTGCTTTCATCTACTTCTCCATACAACAATTTTGTGTCATCTGTCATCTGTCTGATTTTATCACTGTCATATGTCTTATCTATTTATCTAATCATCTCCGTATCAGTGATTTTATCTATCTAATGTTCTATCATCTGCTGAGTATCTGTCATCTGTATATCTTTCCATCAGCTGTCGATTCACATGTCTGCCTGCCTGGTGTGCACCTTTTATTTAATAATAAGTGTTGAAACGAGTTGTCTTTAGTACCTCTTGAGTTTCCTCATTCCTTATTAAAAAAAAAAAGGCCAATGCATTCTTAAAATTCACAATCAAAAGCAGGCATATCCCATTTGTGTAGATCAGGGGATTTCCACAGAAGATATAAATCCATCACTAACAATAAAAAATAAGCCGGGCGTGGTGGCGCATGCTTGTAATCCCAGCATTCAGGAGGCTGAGACCGGAGGATCCGGGTTCGAGGCCAGCCTCAGCTACCTAGTGAGGCACTCTGCAACTTAGTGAGACTCGGTTTCCAAATAAAGAATAAAAAATAGGGCTGGGGGTGTGGCTCAGAGGTAGAATGCCCCCGAGTTAAATCCCCAGTACCGCAAATAATAATAATAATAATTATTATTATTATTATTATTATTAATAAATCATCCTTACAACCCTGTCTTTCACACACTTCTACTTATACCATGCCTTTCTGCAAAGTAACCATCAACTTGGTGCCAAACACCAGAGGTGATTTTGCATATTTTTCGCTGGTACTGGAGATGGAACCCAGAGGCATTCCACCTCCAAGCTAAACCCCTAGCCCTCTTAATTAATTTATTTATTTATTGCTTTGAAACAGGGTCTCACTAAATTGCTGAGAATATCCTTGAACCTGAGATCCTCCTGTCTCAGCCTCCCAAGCACTGGGATTACGGGTGTGCACCTCCATGCCGGGCTTCTATATTTCATTCTTTGCGTAGATAAAATTGAGTATGATCAACTTTGTTTCTTGCTATTTTTTTTTTGCTATATAATATGTTTCTATGTTATATCTATTAGGTTTCTATTATCTGTTCACCTATTACTGTACCTACCTTTTTTCTTTCGTTTTCTTTCTATTCATCTGTCTATCTGCCATCCATCTATCCATTCATCTATCTATCCTTTTATTTATTCATCTGTTTATTTTATCTACCCATCCATCTATCCATCCATCTATCCGTCTATCCATCCATCCATCCATCCATCCATCTATTTATCCATCCATCCATCCATCCATCCATCCATCTATCCATCCATCCATTTATCTATCCATCCATCCATCCATCCATCCATCCATCCATTTATCCATCCATCCATCTACTTATCCATCCATCCATCCATCCATCTATCCATCTATCCATCCATCCATCCATCCATCTATTTATCTGTCCATCCATCCATCCATCCATTTATCCATCCATCCATATATCCATCTATCCATCCATCCATCTATCTATCCATCCATCCATCCATCTATTTATCTGTCCATCCATCCATCCATCCATTTATCCATCCATCTATCTATCCATCCATCTACCCATCCATCCATCCATCCATCCATCCATCCATCCATCCATTTATCCATCCATCCATCTATTATCTATGAATCTATATGCTATCTATCCACATCTCTTTTATTCTGCTTAACCATCTCTCTGCCCCAAATACCTGATAAGAGCAGCTTAGAGGAGGGAAGGAAGGTTTCTGGGAGATCCTGCTTCCTGAAATTCCAAGTCCACAGGCCCAGCTATAAAGTCTACATGACAGTGCATAAGAGGACCCTGCCCTGCCATCATGGGAGCCAGAGCAGAGGGAAGGAGAGAGCATATTATCAGCTCATGGAGGGGGGAGAGAGAAGAGAGGAAGTCCCAGCAGCCTGCCCTGGGGAAACACCATCGCAAGCCACGCCCCCAAGAAGTTGCCCTGGCAACAGGCCCCGCCTCCAACATGGCTGCCTTGTCTGCTGCCTTGTCTGGGGGAGGTTCTAAGTCCAGACCCTACCAGCACCCTTCATCCACCTATCACCTAGCCCATCTCTTTCTTCACTGAGCTTTCCTCTTCCCCTTATCTATCTGTCTAGCATTGCATAGTCAATGATAAAATCCTGGATCGATACTAAACCCAAACCGTGAGAATATCTGTCATCCATCTGTCGGTCACCAGTCAAGTAGGTTTATCTGCTGATCCGTCTCTTATCTGCCTATCGTTACATAGTCAAGGAATAAAATGCTGAACCAGTTCTGAATCCAAACCATAAACACATTTGTCATCCACGTATCACCTGTGCGGACCTTTATAGGTTGATTTCTCTCTTATCTACCAATCTTTGCAGAGTCAAGTATAAAATTCTGAACCAATTCTAAATCCAAACCATAAAAACCTCTGTCGTCCACCTATCACCTATGAATCCCTACCTGTTGATCTATCGTGTTTCTTATATATCATCTACCTGTTGGAGACCCACAGTGCTCGAGGTCTGCCTTTGCTGACTCACAGGCATAGAAGTACGTTCCCACGGAGGTAAAGATTACCATTACACGCGCTGACTACCGACTCGGGGCGAAAGCCCTGCTTTGCTTCAAGTTCCAGGAATCAAGAGGTTTATTCAGACTTTATCAGGCTGTTCTAGTAACGAATTGCGTGAATATTTGTTCCTTGAACTGTGTGCCTTCAGAGGATTAATTTTCACAAGATGTAACCATGGTGAGAAAACACTAACTTTGACATATACTCTGGTGCTCAAAGAAGTATACAAGGACTGAGTTAAATAAACTCTGGTGTGGCAGTGTTCACTGCCAGCCCTCCTGAATCTATCCCTTGTCTTTCTCCTTCTTAAGCAACTTTTGTCTTTGTTTTTCTCAAACCACACTTTCTCCCTCCAAGCTTGTCTAACTTAGCCAGCTAGCTCCAGTATCTATCTATCTATCTATCTATCTATCTATCTATCTATCTATCTATCTATCGTCCTATCTATCAATTATCTATCAATTATATAGCTATCTATAAATTATCTATCTATCTATCTATCTATCCATCGTCCTATCTATCTATCATCTATCAAAACTCACATTTTGTCTTCTTGGTTGATGACTTCATAAATCTCTTCTTGCTTTCCAAGAAGTCTTTTTGGCACCAACCCCCCCAACCATGAGCTGTCCAAGTCATCAGAGACCACACAAACAACTGGATCCCCAAACACTGGGCTCATCTCAAATGACATTTTACTCATGGAGGACGAGTCTCACTATTCACATCAACCTTGCTAAGGTGAATGGATTACAAAATTATGGGATATACACACAACGGAGTACTATGCAGACAGGAAGAAGAACTAAATTAGGCCATTTGCAGGACAATGGAGGGACCCGGGGAACATGATGTTAAGTGAGGCTAGCCAGTCACAGGCAGTGAAGGGTTGTATGTTTTCTCTCATAGGTGGAAGCTGGGGAGTAATTAAGATTACAAGAGGGACTTTAGATAAAGAAGGAGAGACTCCAGTGGAGCAAGCAGGGGAATATCCAGGGGGAGGGAGAATTATGTAAGAAACACTTCCATAGGCTATGCATATATGTGAGAACAGCAGCACCAATTTTAATACCCTGAATGGGGCAGGAAAGAAAATAGGGAGGGAGCTGGGGGCAAGCTCTCCAAGTGCCGTGTGCACATATGTCCCTATTTCTCTGAACCACAATTGTGGTGTGAGGCTGCAATTGCACCCATAAGAAGCATATTAAAAGAAAGTAAGCAAATAAGTCAAAACCCCACACCTTTACGTCCATCGTAAAATTTAAGACTCTGTGCCCTCTCAAGATAAAAAAGTTGCACCACTGTGAAATTTGGCTGACGTTTACTAGACTAAATGGACGAGCAAAGATTGTTCAAACGTTTATTTGCAACTCAATAGGGAAGGATGCATCATTGCTGCTAGGGGTTCCTAATCCTGAATCACGGTGAATGTGACCTTCAGAATCTCCAGCATGCCAGGCGTGTTGGCGCATGCTTGTAATGCCAGCATTCGGGAGGCTGAGACCGGAGGATCCGGGTTCGCGGCCAGCCTCAGCTACCTAGTGAGGCACTCCGCAACGTAGTGAGATCCTGTTTCAAAATAAAGAATAAAAAATAGGGCTGGGGGTGTAGCTCGGAGGTAAAATGCCCCTGAGTTCAATCCCCAGTACCGCAAAAAAAAAAAAAAAAAAGAATCTCCAGCGTGTTCCTCAGTTACCATGTCCTCCCATGGACGACTAATTCTGTCATCGCCTTTATAAAACACCATCTCATACATGGAAAAAGAGAATGCCCTAGTCTTCTTAGCTAACCATTAGTCTTGGATGTTATCCAGTTTTGTTTTGTTTTTTTTTTAATTTTATCAAGCACCCCCATCTCTGAAACAAAACGCTGGGTGAAAATATCTACAATTCTGTGTGTTGAAGTTTGGGGGTGGGAGGTCTCCAATCTACAGGTGGTTTTCTCTGATGATTTAGGAGCTTCCGCATGCTAAATATTGACTATTTTTTCTGCCCATAAACATATTTTGGAAATCATATTATTTCTAGGAAGTTGTGTGTGTGTGTGTGTGTGTGTGTGTGTGCGTGTGTGTGTGTCTTCTATTTAGTCCTTCCGAAAACCATTGTCACAGACTAAGGGAAGAAAAAGAAATAATTTA
>PVLC010008928.1:38493-56284 GCA_004027655.1 Graphiurus murinus
AATCCCAGCATTCGGGAGGCTGAGACCGGAGGATCCGGGTTCGCGGCCAGCCTCAGCTACCTAGTGAGGCACTCCGCAACTTAGTGAGACTCGGTTTCAAAATAAAGAATAAAAAATAGGGCTGGGGGTGTAGCTCGGAGGTAGAATGCCCCTGAGTTCAATTCCCAGTACCGCAAAAAAAAAAAAAAAAAAAAAAAAAGAAATAATTTAATCTAAAAAAATATTCATGCACTGCAGCCTATTTATATTTCAGAATTAACTAACACAAGTAAATTAGATCATGTTCCTTAGAAGTATAGTTACTTGGAAAGTGGTGCTTTAAGTTTAATTTCTTATATACTTTTTGTTCTTTTTTTATTATTATTCCAGAAAGGTAACAAAAAAAAAAGAAAGAAAAAAACTTCAGGGAAAAATCTATGGCTAATGCTATGATGAATTATCTTCTGTCAAAAGGCATCTAGAAAAATCCATAACATGAGTAATTTTGTTAAGTACCAGGAAAATGTATTTGGGGAATTAATGTAACATTAGAAGGAACAAATTTGTCCTCTACAGTATGTGAATTTTGTCCCCACTAACCAAATACAAAATGAAGGGCCATCAATCAGAGATAATTGTCTCCTAAGAACGTGTTTGATCTCTGTAAATATAATGTGATATAAAAACATCGGGGTATTTTTAAGTACTAGAGATGTTAAACTATAAAAAAATGGTTTTACTATATATATGTATATATATATATATGTTTTACTATATATATACACTATATATATATATATATATATATATATATATATATATATATATATTGTGTGTGTGTGTGTGTATGTGTGTGATTTTTTTCCTTTGGGACCATCTTGCCTGCGAATCACAATTCCATAACATCTGCTTTAATAGAATTAGACAGATTTCATCTTTATTACAGTGGGAAAGAAAGGCTAATTTCTCAGACAGCATACGGAGGTTCAAATATTTAGTGAAAATAGTGCTATCTACACGGTGAGCTTGCTCTCGTTACATTTTGGCAGACTTTAAAATGTAAATTGATTCCTTTAAAAATTCTCATTTTAGTGTTATGGAAACGATAATAAGATTTGAGGCAGTCGGAGAATGCATGCCTTATAGCTCTATATATCCACTTTGCAAGAGCTTCATAACTTATGGCCTAGTTTAAAAAGAAGTCACAGAAGTCCATCCAACCAATAAGGCATTGTTTTAATTGTTCAAATCCAACTAAGCCAAGCAGTAACAATGACGGTATATACAGTATCCCATAATATTGCAATGCTAACTTTAATATGGCAAATTCCAGTAAAAATTCAAGATACCAGTCATTTTTTTTTACTGCAGAGATAAGCAAATGGGTAAGAAAAATAGCATGCATGAAAGTTGATGGAATTTATTGGCAATTATTCCCATGCTTGGGTTATCATGGGGACCCATGAATAGCTATTGCATTGTTAAAAATGAATGGGTGTGTAAAGAGAGAGATGGAGGTTTGGATATGTAGGCAGCTGGATGAGTGTGCAGGTGGGGTGGGCGGGTTAATGGGTTGATTATGGAATGAGAGATGGATGCAAAGATGGATGAATCAATGATTGGATAGGGGATGGATGGATGGATGGATGGATAGATGAATGGATGGATGGATGGATGGATGGATGGATGGGTGGAGGGAGGGAGAGAGAGAGGTAAATGGATGGAAGACTGGATAAATAAATGCATGGATGGATGGATGGATGAATAGATATAGATAGATAGATAGATAGATAGATAGATAGATAGAAGAATGGATAAATAAATGCATGGATGGATGGATAGATATAGATAGATAGATAGATAGATAGATAGATAGATAGATAGATAGAAGAATGGATAAATAAATTCATGGATGGATGGATAGATATAGATAGATAGATAGATAGATGATAGATAGATAGATAGATAGATAGATAGATAGATAGATAGATAGATAGAAGAATGGATAAATAAAGGCATAGATGGATGGATGGATAGATGAATGGATGGATGAACAGATGGCTGGATGGATCAATAGATAGATGAATGGATGGATAGATAAATGGATGCATAAATGCATGGATGGATGGATGGATAGAAGGATGGATGGATGTATAGATGGGTGGGTAGATAGATAGATAGATAGATAGATAGATAGATAGATAGATAGATAGATGAATGGATGAATAAATGCATAGATGGATGGATGGATAGATGAATGGATGGATGATGGATGGATAGAAGGATGGATGGATGAATAGATGGATGGATAGATAGATTAATGGACGAATAAATGCATAGATGGATGGATAATGGATTAGGTAGTGCATGTGTGGATAGAAAAATGGATGGACGACTCAGTAAACAAATAAGAGACAACCAAATATGAACCAGTGATTCTAGTCAACTATGATTATGCAGATCAGGATATAAAATAAAATCATTAAAAAACACATTTAAATAACATACTTATCATAATGCAGATGTGGATTTATCTAAAGGGAGTGGTCTAATAGTCGCCATGTCTGCCACAGGAAGGATTTCTTGCGTGAATACTTTGCTTCCTACCAAGATTTGCTCAATGGGTCACAACATAAAGCGCCGCGGCTGTCCATGGTCCTGAATTCCCAAGACGACTACTTTGGGTATAAGATTCAGACGCGTCATTCCAGGCTGGCGAGGTCATCTTAGAAGCTGGGTCACTGACTAAAGAGTAACACGAAAGGCCATACATATGCTCTGGCATCTTCTTCCCCAACACTCTCTGACAGAAAACTTGGAAATGTAAAAACTGTTTTTATAAAAATTTAAGGATGGGGAGCGGGGGCGTGGTGGAGCACGCTTTTAATCCCAGCATTCGGGAGGCTGAGACCGGAGGATCCAAGTTTGAGGCCAGCCTCAGCTACCTAGTGAGGCCCTCTGCAACTTAGTGAGACCATGTTTCCAAATAAAGAATAAAAAATAGGGCTGGGGGTGTAGCTCAGAGGTAGAATGCCCCTGAGTTCAATCCCCAGGACCGAAAAAAAAAAATTTAAGGAGGGGGAAATATATGAATTTTCTCATATTTTAGGGAAAAAAATATTGTGAAACTGCCTCAAAGGCATCTAAAGGATGCCAGATAAGTTATCGAAGTAGACCCATTCCTTACCCTAAAAGAATAGAATATTAAAGATACTTTTGGGGACCTTTTTTTTTTAAGTCAGAGGAGCAACTTTAATGAGCTGGTACTCAATCCCCTTTTGTGGTTCTTTTTTTTTTTTTACACATCTCTGCGCTCCAGGAGGAGACTTATTTTGTTCAATGGTCATTTTTTCGAATTGTTGAGCCCTAGGAAAACTAAGAATAAACCTACAGGAGGAATGAGTTTGCTCTAAAAGGCACTGTGTCCAGGATAGACAAGAATACGCTCTCAAGATGATGCTGAATCTTTGCTTTAATTTTTTTTTCCTTTAGCATGCAGTACTCAAGAGCTTTGCCTCTGTAGAATGGCCCGAACCCTCTGCTGGTAATTAGCTATCGATCCCAGCTGTCAGGGGCGATATCACCTGGCGTCCCTTCCCGCGGAATGAGAAAGGTATCCAGTCGGAATCCATCCCAAAGCCAAACCCAAAGGAAGGCATTTTATTTGCACCACGCCTAGAGTGGAGGAAAATGGGCCCCTCTCCCCTTAGAAATGAGAAGGCGAAGCTAAGTCTGGAAAGTGAAATAAATTCATAAGGGATATGGTATCATTTGCTGCACACACGCGATTCTCTCTGAGAGGGGATGTCCTCTATCTGAGAGGTGCCAGCCAGGTTTTCTTTTTTTTTTTTTTTTGCGGTACTGGGGATTGAACTCAGGGGCATTCTACCTCCGAGCTACACCCCCAGCCCTATTTTTATTCTTTATTTTGAAACCGAGTCTCACTAAGTTGCGGAGGGTCTCACTAGGTAGCTGAGGCTGGCCGCAAACCCGGATCCTCCTGTCTCAGCCTCCCAAATGCCAGCCAGGTTTTCTAGGACAAGAGGGAAACCTCACTTTTGGAGAGGGTGGATGGTTTGGGTTGTCGAATGGACCTTACTCTGTGTGTGTGTGTGTGTGTGTGTGTGTGTGTGTGTGTGTGTGTGTGAATGCAAGAAAGAAATATGAAAAATGAAACTTGCCCTATTTTCTAAATATTACTTACATCATTACATCCTGTCCCATTTGTGACATTGTTTTTTTTTAAACAATAATATTTTTTTAAATATTACTATACTAGGCAAGGTGAAATGCTTCTATAACCCCAGCTGCTTGGGAGGCTGAGGCAGGAGGATTGCATGTTGGAGGCCAGCCTGGACAATTTAGTGAGACTCTGTCTCAAAAGGAGTAAGAAAGAAGATGAAAGAAGAGAGAGAAAGAAAGAAAGAAAGAAAGAAAGAAAGAAAGAAAGAAAGAAAGAAAGAAAGAAAGAAAGAAAGAAAGAAAGAGAAAGGCACTGGGAAGGGTCTCCCTAATTTGTCCTCCAACTGGCCATCCTCCAGCCTTGGCCTCTCCAGTCACTGAGTTTAGCGGTGTCTACACCTGTGCCCAGTTTAAAGCAATCCCCTGAGCCCTAATGAGATTCGCAAAACATTAAGGAGTTTAATTAAAAGCTAACAGCTTAGAGCCGCTTGAGAGCCTTCTCATATCCACGGTGTCTCTTATTGATTTAAAACTTCATCCGCATCCGGCTTATTTCTTTGCTGAAATATATTAGAAGTGGGCTTCAAGGTAATCTCCGTCAACTGCTGGTGCCAAGAAACCACGCCGGATCTAAGATAAGATCTGAAAGATGTGGAAAGATTCGAAAGACTGAGGAACTATGTATCCATGTAAAAGATTTCTTTTAAAAAAAAATGATGAAAACTAAATTGTGGGTGGCTAACTCAAGGAAATTTAGTAGTATATACACATTATCTTCCCTGGAATAAGTGTCTGTGTTTAAATTATTGATGGAATTAGAAAAAATGGTAATCTAAAAGACAACTGTAACATTTAATTTATTTATTTATTCCTTCCTTCATTTATTTATTATTCATTTATCTATCTATGGCACTGGGGATAGGATTCATATCCTACTTCTGAGCTACATCCACAGCACTATTTTATAATTATTTTTTATTTTGAAATAGGGTCTCACTGTTTTTCTGAGAATCTCACTAAATTGCTGAGGCTGGCCTCCAACCTGCAATCCTCCTCTTCTCTCAGCCTCCCAAGTACTGGGATTAGAGGTGTATGGAGCCATGTCCAGCCCAAGGAAAACATCTTAGCAGTGGGATTATACAGTAAGAGAAAAACTAAAATAAAAGGCTCCTGCTCAATGTCATTGCTTGTACTTCTATTATAATTCCGAAACAACGGTCATGCTATTTCTAAAAATAAGGAATGAATAAATATTTTTTTTCAAGTTAATCACGCAAGCCTTTTATCCAGAGGTGCTATCTGCACCAGGTCCAGCTAGATATTGTCTCCTTTGAAGATGAAGTTTGCTCATTAATATTCCAAGTCTCTCTTTATCCACAAACAGCCATTTAGGTGAGAAGCATTCGCCGGAACCAAGTCCAAACAGCAGTAATATAAATGTTAAACAAACAAACAAACCCAGATCTCCACCTGGCCAGAATGTCATCTCTTTATTTGATTTCTGGAAACACACACACACACACACACACACACACACACACACACACACACACGTTTATTTATTTTTCTTTCTTTCTTTCTTTATTTTTTTGTGGTACCGGGGATTGAACTCAGGAGCATTCTACCTCCGAGCTATACCCCCAGCCCTATTTTTTATTCTTTATTTTGAAACCGAGTCTCACTAAGTTGCGGAGTGCCTCACTAGGTAGCTGAGGCTGGCCACGAACCCGGATCCTCCGGTCTCAGCCTCCCGAATGCTGGGATGACAAGCGTGCGCCACCACGCCCGGCTCACACACACATTTAGAATATCTCTATTTAACATGACCCAGTGAAAAATTATATACATATATTATATATATCAATGATATATAAATGATCATATATATGATATATATGTAAGTGACGTATATATCATGTGTAAAATCTATACACACATATTTATGTGATCCAAATATGAATGTGTGTATATACATCTGTACACATTCACATATATTTATATGCAAATATATAAATATATATCTAATGAGTTGAGATAAGTGTATACTCAGCCCCTTCACCCATGCCAGATTCCAAAATACAAATTTATAGTTGCCTGATAATAAGGAGAAGAAAAGACATGGAATATGCAGTCACACATTTATTTTGAAATATAATATTACATTCCAAATTTTCATGCCTGGTAAGATATATACATTAAATTCAGCTTTTTTTCTTTTTCTTGGTTTCTTTTGGAAATGAGTGTAGGGATATTTCCTTCAAAGGCAAAAATTGCCCCTTGCCTCGAATAAAACTGAAAATTTAATGAAGAATATAAAATATAATTTATAAAAAGCATTAAAAGAGGTTATGGGCTGATCTCTTTCTCTCTACATGCATACACACACACACACACACACACACACACGTGTGTGTGTGTGTGTGTGTGTGTGTGTGTGTGTGTGTTTGGTACTAGAGACTCAACTCAAGTGTATTCTACCTCTGAGCTACACTTCCAGCCATGTTTTTAATTCATGTTTTTAATTTCTGCTCCTCAGTTAGTGGCGGAGGTTCTCTTTGCTGAGTTGCTGAGGCTGGCCTCCAACCTGTGATCTTCCTCTGTCAGCCTCCCAAGTACTGGGATGACAGGTGTGCACCACCATGCTTGGATTGAATTCTATTTTTCCTCAAATACACATCTGGAAGCTGTAATTCTATCAGAGAATATAAGTGTCCTTATTAAATGCTAATTTGTTTTTGGGTTTTTTTTTAACATACTGAGGATTGAATTTCTGCGTGTTCTACCTCTAAGCTACATCCCCAGCCATTTTTCACTTTTTATTTGGAAAAGTTCAGACTCCCAAGCACTGGGATTAGAGGCGTGTTCCACCATACTCAACTTCCTTGTTCACTTCTTAATGAGTTTTTAAGTTCAGAGACTGTTATAGTCTGATATAAAATGTCCCCTACATTGTTCATTTATTAATGTTCATGGTTGAGATAGTGAAGTCGTGAGAGTTGTAAACCCAGCCATGGATAAGTCCATTGCAATGGATTTTCCTGGGTGGTGCTGGTAGGCTCTCATGGAAATCAGGCAGCCATGCTGTGGGTGGGGCTTGGTTGCTAAGAAACAGTCACTGGGGATGTGGCAGCCATGTTGGAGGCGGGGCTTGGTTGCTAAGGAGTGGCTGCAGGAGTGAGGCAGCCATATTGGAGGCGGGGCTTGGTTGCTAAGGAGCGGTTGCCTGGGTGTGGCAGCCATATTGGAGGCGGGGCTTGGTTGCTAAGGAGCGGTTGCCTGGGTGTGGCAGCCATATTGGATGTGGGGCTTGGTTGTTAAGGAGCAGTTTCTGGGGGCGTGGCAGCCATATTGGAGGTGGGGCTTGGTTGCTAAGGAGCGGTTGCCTGGGTGTGGCATCTATATTGGAGGCGGGGCTTGTTTGCTAAGGAGCGGTTGCTGGGGGCATGGCAGCCATATTGGAGGTGGGGCTTGGTTGCTAAAGAGCGGTTGCTGGGGGCATGGCAGCCATATTGGAGGCGGGGCTTGGTTGCTAAGGAGTGGTTGCTGGGGTGTGGCAGCCATATTGGAGGCGGGGCTTGGTTGCTAAGTAGCAGCTGCTGGGGGCGTGGCCTAGGGGACTATATAAAGTCTCTCCTCCCCCTGCTCTCCCTCTTGCTTCTGGGCTCCGTGATCTGAGAGCAGAGCCCTGGCTCTCTCCCTCTCTCTGCTTCCTGCTGCCGCCATGCCCTGAGTACACGGGCAGACCTGGCCTGGACTGAAACTGAAATCTCCAAAAACGGTGAGCAAGTAAAATCTTCCTTTCTCTAAGTCGTGTGGTCAGCTGTCTGGGATTATTCTGGTGAGAATACTGTCTGAACCAAGATGCACAAAAACAAATGAATACATCCACAGGGATTTTTTTTTGCCTGTTTGTTTTCTGAGTAATATCTCCTGGTAGGGATGGATATGCACCAGCTTTACCCAATTATTTTTCTGAAGGACACATTGACTGCTTCTAGATTGAGGCCATGTGGATAAAGAAGCTAGGAATGTTGGTATATAGCCTTTTGCATGGATATATGGGTCCATTTCTTTAGAATTAATGCCCCAAAGTACAGAGTTAGTAGTTATTTATTTGTGTGGGGGGGAGGGTTTACTGGAGATTAAACCAAGGGCTGTTCTACCACTGAGCTACACTCCCTGTCCTTTTTATTGTGAAACAGGGTCTCATTAAAAGTCAAAGTCAAGCAGGCAGCCTTCCTGTCTCAGCCTCCTAAGTACCAGGATTACAGATATGTGTCACAACGCACCCAGATTTATTAGATTTTTAAAAAGGAGGGACTATTTGAGACCTGGTTTCCCGGAGACTCGCATTTTATAAGGAGAAATAGTGTGGTTTTGCCAACGTTTTATAAGGGTTTGTTACTCTTTATGAATTTCTGTTATGAAAAGAGATCTGTTCAGTTGCTATGTGATTTAATAATGCAATTTTATCCAAAGTTGCATAATTTATATTATGTTCCTGCCTAAGGACGTTCTGAACAATCAAGAAATTTTCTGTGATTCAAGTTGCTATAATTATGTTCTTCTTTTATAACTCAATATAGAACTTAACTTGTACAAATTAAAGAGAGAAAAAACTCATATTTACAATACTTCTGTGGATAATGAGAAAATGTCTTGTAAAAGATAAATCTCAAATATATGTATTTGCCAGAATATTTATTTATTTTAAAGTTATTCATATTTTATGGTACTGGAGATTGAACCCAGGGGTGTTCTACTTCTTAGCTACACCCCCAAGCCCTACTTTCTCTCTCTCTCTTTATTTCTTTCTTTTGTGGTACTGGGGATTGAATCCAGGGGCGTTCTACCTCCGAGCTATACCTCCATCCCTGTTTTTTATTCTTTAGCTTGAAACCGAGTCTCACTAAGTTGCGGAGTGCCTCACTAGGTAGCTGAGGCTGGCCACGAACCCGGATCCTCCAGTCTCAGCCTCCCAAATACTGGGATTACAAGCGTGCGCCACCACGCCCGGCTTCTTTCTTCCTTTTTGAAACAGGGTATCGCGAAGTTGATGAGGTTCTCACTCAGTAGCTTAGGCTTGTCTGAAACTGAGTCCTGTCTCAGACTCCCAAGTACAGGGGTTACAGGTGTATACCACCACACCTGCCTGTTATCTATTTTATTGAGAACTCCAACACCAAATATGTGTGTTCTTCTGGAAAGCTAGAAAAAAGAATCTTCCCTCACTTAAATAACCTTGTCCCTCTTTAAAAAAAAAAAAACTGTGTCCAGTATAGTGGGTATACTGATGTGCATATATATGTATAATTACATAGCAGGGTTTTCTTTTTTCTGACAATTTGTAATACTCACAGATATACTGTGTGTATTCTGATAATCAAAATGGAATTAATGTGCTGTATAAAGAATGTTTCCTAATTATTTTTCTGCATGTGTGTGTTCCTGGGAGTTGAATCCAGGGTTGTTGTTCTACTGAGCTCCGCAAGTCTTTTTATTTTGAAATTTTGAAACAGGGTTTCCTAAAGTTACTGCTGCTGACCTTAAACCTTTTTTTTTTTTTTTTTTGCAGTACTGGGGATTGAACTCAGGGGCATTCTACCTCCGAGCTACACCCCGAGTCCTTTTTTTTTTCCTTATTTTGAAACCGGGTCTCACTAAGTTGCGGAGTGCCTCACTAGGTAGCTGAGACTGCCCGCAAACCCGGATCCTCCGGTTTCAGCCTCCCGAATGCTGGGATTACAAGCGTGAGCCACCACGCCTGGCTGACCTTAAACCTTTGATCCTCCTTTCTCAGCCTCCCGAGTACTGGGATGGCAGGTGCAAACCACTGTTTCTGGCTATCGTTTCCTAATATTAACCAACAAAATCAGAATGCATATTCCCTGAAAGGCTGCGTCACTGAATTTTGATACTACTTGACAAATTTGACACTATTTCTAAATTCTAAATCAAGAAAATGAGGACATCATATATCAGAGAAAAAGAAAAATTTTACCTTATGGTCATTCTTACTATACAGATAAGAAAACATACGGACCTCTCCTTACAAAATCGGGGGTATAGCACCTCACTATTATCTTGATATATATATAATTATATATATATAAAGGATATATATTTTATATATATGTATATAAAGGATATATAAAAGATATATATATAAAGGATTTCATATTCTCAGCGAACACAGAAACAGTATATTAAAATCATAGATAAAACACACGTCATTTTCATAGATAAACTGATGTAAAAAAAATAATAGATATGAGGAGATATATTTTTAAATTACTTGATATAAAACCAGTATCATCACAAAACTAGCAAATACTTCCTTGTGTGTGGTACTTGGAATTTAACAGAGGAGTGCTTTGCCTCTGAGCTATACGTATATGCTATTTTAATTTTTAAATTTGAAACAGGATCTTTCTAACTTGTTGAAAGCCTCAGGTCTAAGTTGCTGAGGCTGTCCTTGAATCTGCGATCCTCCTATTTTAGCTTCCCAAGAACTGGGATTACACGTGTGCGCCACCACAGCTGGTAAATAGTATTTTTTATATATAAATTCAAAAAGTCATACAGTTTTTCCTTTTAACAAAAATGATTTATAATGGTCACAGTGTTCGGTGTCTCCTGGTGACTAATCCACTAAAAAGATTTTGCATGGCTTTGTGAAAAACTTGGAGAAAATTACAATTTTACATATACCACTTTGTGCATGTGGTTTTGTCCTAGCCATGAAAGACGGGCTTTCATTATTCTTTATACCTTTTGGATTTCCCGTTATCATTTGTTGTGTTTTGAAGGTGCTGAAGATTGAACCCAGGACCTCACATATTGTAAGCACGCTCTGCCTCTGAGCTTCGCCGCAGTCCTCTTTTGCTTTTATATGCAGAGACTTAATCAAGAATGACTGCCAAGTGTGTAATGCGTGTTTCTGCAGCAGTCAGCAAGCCTGTGGGGAAGGCAGGGTTACAGTGTGGAGAGAGAGAATTCAGCCATGGCGAAGCAGCCTTTTGAATAATGCACAAAATTCCTCTAGGAAACCTCTTACAGCTCTACATATTTGACCTTGTGTAAAATACAAAAAAAAAAAAAAAGCTTTCTTCCCTACGGACAAAAAGAGGAGGATGGAATTTCTAGCTAAAAAGAGATACACACTTCCCGAAACGAGTGCATTAAATAGATTGCCAGGGCCGCTGACAGAATCAAAGAAATAGAAACACAGGCGGGCGATGACCTTGATGAGGCCAAGGTTAAAAGGTGATGCTAAGTGGGCTGACTTTAAAATAATTTCGGTTATCTAAGCTGAAAATGCTGCAGTTAACAAATCAACTCAGATACAAGGGATCTAAAAACAGAGCCAGAAGCAAAACTGAACCTTGCAGGGCGGCACACGCTTCTTATCCCAGGACGTGGGAGGCTGAGACAGGAGGATTGCAGGTTCGGGGCCAGCCTCAGCAGCTTAGCTAGACCCTGTTTCCAAATAAAAAGGAGCTTCCCTCCACTGACAACTTCTGGTAATCTATTCTTAAGACAGGTCTTGAATATATTCTTAAGACAGTGAATGAATATAGATGTTTTTGCAAATGTCCTAGTTGAAATCCTCAGCATAACCATTGCTTAATTGTAAGTTCATATCCACTAAATTGAGTCACAGAAATATTTGCAAAGATATTACTTATATGAATCGAAGTGTCAAACATTACCTAACAGTGTTTCTTTCTATCTATTTCCAGTAAGGCTACAAGTATTCAAACAACAGCATGTTGGTATTTATGCCTCCATAAAATACATTCTAATTTCTATGCTTTTTTTTTTTGCAAGCAACACTGCCACATTTCAGAATTTAAAATTGATTGTCAAATGAATACATTCACTCAGAGGTCCCTGGGAGGCCCCTCCCCCTTCCTTCAACCATGGGAAGACCCAGCAAGAAGGAACCAAGAAGGAGACACGTAGGAATCTGCCGTGCCTGGAGCTTGGACGTGAATATTGTCTATGTCTTCTGCTCTGTGGTATTTTGTTACCGCAGCTAAAGCAGACTCATACACTCATATATCCGTCCTGTGACCAGGGAATGAATACAGATGTTTTCCCAAATGTCCGAGTTGAAATCCTCAGCCTCGAGGAGGTGATGGTATTGGAGGCGGGGGTCTCTGGGAGATCCTGAAGTCATGACCTGATTATAAAGGAGACCCCAAAGAGCCCCTGGCCCTTTCCTTTTACACCCTGAGAGGGTCCCATGAGGAGGCGCCATGCGTAAGCCAAAAAGTAGTCCTTAGTAGACACGGAGAAACCCGCCATGCCTGGACCTTGGACATCCAGCCCCCAGGACTACCAGAAATACATTTCTGTTCTCCATAAGCCACTCAGAACCTGATATTTTTCTCATGGCTGACCAAAGACATTAATACAGTATCACTTGTATATTTAAATACATAAATACTCTGAGTATTTATGACCAAGTATAAATATGCACGCCAATGAAATAAACAGAAATGTACGTCTCAATATCTGTGAACGCCCATACACCTTTATTCCTTATTTTCAGGCCAAATTTGAAAGCTCTTTGGCTTGACTCTGTGTGTGTGTGTACACGTGTGTGTGTGTGTGTGTGTGTGTGTGTGTGTGTGTGTGTGTGTGTGGTGCTGGGGATGGAACTCAGGTTCTATTGCATGCAAAGCACGTGCCTTACCACTGAGCTACATCCCCAGCTCCTATACTAATGGGGTATCCTAAAGAAAAAAACTTCCCAAGTCCCTTAATAAGGTGATCTTCTTTTCATTATTTTTACATCTCCCCAGCACACCCTTGTGCAGCTTGTTTCGCCTGTTGCTAGGAGAGAAAATATTTGCACAGATAATGTGCACATATGTCACTTTGCACGGGGACGTGTGAGCTTCAGGCTCCCCCAAAGAGAGACCACTGACCTTCCTTGGAAAAACCGGCTGCCATGCCGACAGATCCTCCAAATCGTGCCCCGGACTAGGAGCACTTTGCTTCTTTCCTCTCACCATAAGCATTCTCATTTCCCAACAGATGCACGACTGCATCTGTTGTTTGACTTTGGATTTTACCAATCTGGTAGAAGATGCCGACAGATTTGTCCTGGGAATCTTGCGTGGTTCTCATTTCTCCTTGACACACATTGTGGTGGGGGGGGTTGATGTTTTGTTTTGTTTTGTTTTTTTAATGTTTTGTGATGGTTCATCTGGTTGGTCAGTTTGGCCCGAGTATGAGACACCAAAGATGGTGTGACTTTGGTTATGTGGATAAAATGATTGACGTATGTCAGGGCCAATTGAAGGGGAAGTCCCGCCCTGAAGGCGCTGATGAGATGATTGGCATGTGTAACTACAGGTTGAAGGGGAAGTCCCGCCCTAAAGGCACTGATGAGATGATTGGCATGTGTAACTACAGGTTGAAGGGGAAGTCCCACCCTGAATGTGTGGATGAGATGATTAGTATATGTAAGGGTAGGTTGAAGAGGACGTTCCGCCTTGAATGTATTCTTGATGAGATGATTGGCATGTGTAACTGCAGGTTGAAGGGGAAGTCCCGCCCTGAATTTGTTGATGAGATTATTGGCATGGGTATCTGCAGGTTGAAGGGGAAGTCCCGCCTTGAATGCGTTGATTATATGATTGACATATGTAACTACAGACAGGAGAGGAAGTCCCACCCTGAATGTGTGCAACATTGTTCTGATAGGTACAGGATCTGGATAAAAGGAAAGAGAACAGCCGGGCGTGGTGGCCCACGCTTCTAATCCCAGCATTTGGGAGGCTGAGACCAGAGGATCTGGGTTTGAGGCCAGCCTCAGCTACCTAGTGAGGCCCTCCGCAACTTAGTGAGACCCTGTTTCAAAATAAAGAATAAAAAATAGGGCTGGGGGTTTAGCTGGGAGGTAGAACGCCCCTGAGTTCAATCCCCAGTACCGCAAAAAAAAAAAAAAAAAAAAAAAAGAGAATGCTGCATGAAAGATTCATGCTTTCTCACCTGGAATATCAGTCCTTCAGCTCTTGGAACTGGACTTTCACCATCATTTCTCTGGATGGTTTTCTGGCCGTTCCATCTCGGACTGAGACCGAATTATCCATGCGTCACTCCAATTCTGCGACTCTGAATCTCGGACTCCTGGAGCAGCTGCTGGTTCCTCTGAGTCTCCACCTGCAGGCAGCCACTAGGGACCATGCTGCTTTGGGATATAAGCTGGTTTGATAAATCCCTTTTTACCATATACACATCCTGTGAATTCTGTAACTAGAAAACCCTGACTGGTACATGGTTCAAACATCAAAAGTACTCCAGCCACCTGAAAACAAAGCCGTAACTTTGATCTTCCCAGGGGTGTGATTTCCCTAATCTGTGATTGGTGTCAGGGCCTAGGGTCTGCAAGGGGTGGATTATTCTGGAAGCTTAGTAAACACACTCCAGAAAATCAGGAGTAAAAGGAGAACCGTGGGTGGCAATAATATTGCCTCTCAAAATACATCTATTTGTATTGCGTCAGCTGGTGGAATTCTAAGCAGGGAATGCATCCGGAAAATTCAGAATCATTTGATCTTGTCCCATATGAAATCTAGCAGCAAAAAGAGTCAATGATTATTACACTTCCAACTTGAGCCAGAGAATCTTGGTAAAAGGCATAAGTTAACTGATATATTTGCTGCAACATTCTGTGGCAGGTATTAATATCAAACCAGGTATCCATCCATTTTCTGTTACTAATAATGCAATTCTAGAGATGTAGGTAAGCTTCAAGAAAAATAATCTTTTTATTTTTTTATTTTTTCGTACTGGGGATTGAACTCAGGGGCATTCTACCTCCGAGATACACCCCTAGCCCTATTTTTTATTCTTTATTTTGAAACCGGGTCTCACTAAGTTGCGGAGTGCCTCACTAAGTAGCTGAGGCTGGCCATGAACCCAGATCCTCCGGTCTCAGCCTCCCAATGCTGGGATTACAAGTGTGAACCACCATGCCCGGCTGAAAAAGAATTTTTGTTTTGTTTTTTGTTTTTTGTTTATTTTTGTTGTACTGGGGATTGAATCCAGGGACATCCTACAACTGAGCTACACCCCCAGTCCTACTTTTTATTCTTTATTTTTGAAACGGGGTCTCACTAAGTTGCAGAAAGCTTCACTTAATAGCTGAGGCTGGCTGCAAATCCAGATCCTCCTGTCTCAGCCTCTCAAATACCGGGATTACAAGCGTGTACCACCACCACACCCAGCCGAAAAGAGGTCTATTTCTACCCATGATTCTGGAGGTCCACTGTGAAGGGTATGGAATCTAGGGATGGTCATTTTGCCGGCTGTCTTATATACCTGACCACACAACTTAGAGTAAAGGAGATCCATTTGCTCACAGTTTCTTAGGAGATTTCAGGGTTCAGGCCATGCCAGGCCAGGTCTGCAGAGATCAGGCAGGGAGCAGAGAGAGGGAGAGAGTGAGGATTCTGCTCTCACATGATGAGGACTGGAAGTAAGAGAGAGAGCAAGGGGAGAAGGGAATTTATATAATCCCAAGGCCACGCCCCCAACAACCGCTCCTTAGCAACCAAGCCCCACCTCCAACATGGCTGCCATGCCCCCAGCAACGGCTCCTTAGCAACCAAGCCCCGCCTCCAACATGGCTGCCATGCCCCCAGCAACGGCTCCTTAGCAACCAAGCCCTGCCTCCAACATGGCTGCCATGCCCCCAGCAACCACTCTTAGCAACCAAGCCCCACCTCCAACATGGCTGCCATGCCCCCAGCAACGGCTCCTTAGCAACAAGCCCCGCCTCCAACATGGCTGCCTGGTTTCCATGAGGTTTCAGGGGACATTCTGCATCCAAGTCATTACATTCTCAAAATCCAAAGGTGAGCCAGGGCTCCAGGGGGTGAGAGACAGAAAGATCATATGTGTGACTGTCTGGAATCTCCTTCTTATAAAGCCACCTGGATTCAATGATGGGGTCTCCATCCCGATGACTTTATCTAATCCTAATCATGCCCCAATGTCTCCGCATTTAAACAATGTAGTCGTTGGTTTGCTTCTATCATTTAAATAACTTATGATGGGGACTAAAGTCCTATATGAATTTCAGAGGGAACAAATCATATTCAAACCATAGTACCGCATATTTCAGATTAACACACACACACACACACACACACACACACACACACACTCAGCTCATGTAAAGCTAAGAGCAAGGGCTTGAAATATAACCTGCATATATTTTCATCCCATGTGACAACTTGAAATCTAAGACATGTCATCAGCGCTTAAAGCTCCATTCTTTTTTTCTTTTCTTTTCTTTTTTTTTTTTTTTTTTTGCGGTACTGGGGATTGAACTCAGGGGCATTCTCCCTCCGAGCTACACCCCCAGCCCTATTTTTTATTCTTTATTTTGAAACGGAGTCTCACTAAGTTGCGGAGTGCCTCACTAGGTAGCTGAGGCTGACCACGAACCGGGATCCTCTGGTCTCAGCCTTCCGAATGCTGGGATTACAAGCGTGCGCTAAAGCTCCATTCTTGATATCCCAGGTCACTTAATCTAATAAGCTCCATCAGCATGCCTGATCCCAACATCTACTTTTTTTTTTTACTACAAGATATATTGTCTC
This sequence comes from Graphiurus murinus, assembly GCA_004027655.1. Classification (NCBI taxonomy): domain Eukaryota; kingdom Metazoa; phylum Chordata; class Mammalia; order Rodentia; family Gliridae; genus Graphiurus; species Graphiurus murinus. The sequence continues at coordinate 55,278 of PVLC010008928.1, forward strand.
TTGTATGTATTGACTCCTTTAACCTTCTCAGTTAACTTTTCAACCCCTTCTTGATTCGTTCCTTACCAGATCCCCCAGGTTTTTTTCTTCTTCCTTCAGCCACCACAAATGGGCACAATACCTCCAACTCAGAACCATCCTTCCTACAGAAACACAAAATAAACTTTTTCATAACACATGGCTCTCATCGCACCGGTCCTTGCATGAAACAGTTTCATTGCTAAAGTAGCCTTGAGAATCTTCCAAGATTATATCCTGCATTGATATCCAAAATTATGTAGCCCCTAGGAGAACTTCTATCTCAGTTACCTATACCCTAAAAAGTGAAAATGTTTGTATTTGTATTTCCAGTTTGTTTTTTTTTTTTTTTTTTTTTTTTTTTTTTTTTTTTTTTTTTTTTTTTTTTTTTTTTTTTTTTTTTTTTTTTTTTTTTTGCGGTACTAGGGATTGAACTCAGGGGCGTTCTACCTCCGAGCTATACCCCCAGCCCTATTTTTTATTCTTTACTTTGAAACCGGGTCTCCCTAAGTTGCAGAGTGCCTCACTAGGTAGCTGAGGCTGGCCTCGAACCCGGATCCTCCGGTCTCAGCCTCCCAAATGCTGTGTATTTCCAGTTTTTTAAATAAATCTGTTCTGAGTGGGTCCCAGCATTTCAGATACTATTATAGGTACACACACACACACATCTGCTCATGAGTTGAGAGCTAATAGCCATGATTTCTTCAAGAATTCAGGAACTTTGATGGAATATCCGCTCATGCCCTAGGAATGGCAGCAAAACCACCTGGAAATCAAGCTGCTTGCAATTGGAAATTCGTCCTGGTTGCTAAGGGCTACAATTACAATACTGCAAGGGCAAGATCATTCGGTGTAACATTGACAAAAAATACATAAATAAATAAATAAGTAAATGCCTTGAAAATCAATCATAAGTCATTCGGCATCTAAAAGACAGGCAAACGTTTTCTCCGTCCTTTATGTTAAATTTGACAAAACTGATGGTACAA
>PVLC010008929.1:0-47028 GCA_004027655.1 Graphiurus murinus
TCTGAGCTATATCCCCAGCCCTATTTTTTATTCTTTATTTTGAAACAGGGTCTCACTAAGTTGCGGAGTGCCTCACTAGGTAGCTGAGGCTGACAGCGAACATGGATCCTCTGGTCTCAGCCTCCCAAATGCTGGGATTATAAGCATGCACCACCACGCCCGGTTATTTTTTATTTTGAAACAAGGTCTCACTAAGTTGCAGAGTGCCTCACTAAATTGCTGAGGCTGGCCTTGAACCTGCAATCCTCCTGTCTCAGCCTCCAAGTACTGGGATTACAAGTGTGCACCACTATGCCTGGCTGTTTCTTGCTATGAACTTTTTTTTTTTTTTTTTTTTTTTTGCGGTACTGGGGATTGAACTCAGGGGCATTCTACCTCTGAGCTATACCCCCAGCCCTATTTTTTATTCTTTATTTTGAAACAGGGTCTCACTAAGTTGCGGAGTGCCTCACTAGGTAGCTGAGGCTGGCCGCGAACCCGGATCCTCGGGTCTCAGCCTCCCGAATGCTGGGATTACAAGCGTGCGCCACCACGCCCGGCTTGCTATGAACTCTTGAATCCTAACCCTGAACCAAAGAACACTGATTAAGACATAAAGTCAGCCAGGCGTGGTGGTGCACGCTTGTAATACCCGCATTTGGGAGGCTGAGACCGGAGGATCCGGGTTCGCAACCAGCCTCAGCTACCTAGTGAGGCACTCCACACCTTTGTGAGACCCTGTTTCAAAATAAAGAATAAAAAATAGGGCTGGGGGTATAGCTCGGAGGTAGAATGCCCCTGAGTTCAATCCCCAGTACCGCAAGAAAAAAAAAAAAAAAAAAAAAAAAAGACATAAAGTCAAGCCGTCAAGCCGGGGGTGGTGGCACACGCTTGTAATCCCGGTACTTGAGAGGCTGAGATGGGAGGATCTGGGTTCGAGACCAGCTTCCGCTATTAAGTGAGGCTCTCCGCTACTTATTGAGACCCTGTTTCAAAATAAAGAATAAAAAATAGCTGGGCGTGGTGGTGCACGCTTGTAATCCCAGCATTCAGGAGGCTGAGACCGGAGGATCCGGGTTCGAGGCCAGCCTCAGTTACTTAGTGAGGCCCTCTGCAACTTAGTGAGACCCTGTTTCAAAATAAAGAATAAAAAATAGCTGGGCGTGGTGGCGCACGCTTGTAATCCCAGCATTCAGGAGGCTGAGACCAGAGGATCCGGATTCGTGGCCAGCCTCAGCTACCTAGTGAGGCACTCCGCAATTTAGTGAGACTCGGTTTCAAAATAAAGAATAAAAAATAGGGCTGGGGGTGTAGCTCGGAGGTAGAATGCCCCTGAGTTCAATCCCCAGTACCACACACACACAAAAAAAAAAGAATAAAAAATAGGACTGGGGATGTAGCTCTGAGCCCCTGGGTTCAACCCCCAGTACCCCAACAAACAAACAAACAAAAAAAGGACATAAAGTCAAGATGCATAGGACAAACACATAAAGGCTGCCTGGTCAGTGTCCTGCACTGTGTTAAGTACAATAGATCCAATAGTAGCCAGATGTGGTGGCACGTGCTTGTAATCCTAGTACATGGAGGATCACAGGTTCAAAGCCAACCTTGGCATCTAAGTGAGCCTCCCAGAAATTTAGCAAGACCCTGTTTCCAAATAAGATATAAAAATAGGGTGTCGCCTGGAGGTAGAAGGCTCGTGGGTCCCATACCCAGTAACACACACACACACACACACACACACACACACACACACACATACACACGAGATCCAATAGTGAACAGGACAGTCTCCAGACTCTATGTACCATCTAGTTGGGAAGCCAATAGGTAGACAGTTCCCAGACAAGGGGCTAAGTACCCAGGGAGAGTATGTAGGAGGCTGTAAAAGCCTCCTGTGATAATGGAGGGCTTCCCAGAGGAGGGGGTCCAGTCAGAGTTCTTAGAAAAGAGTGACTAGTATCTAGGTTCTAGTATCTCCTCCATACTATAGGGAACGGTAAAGTATCAAGGGTCTAAAAGTCTAAAGACAACTCTATTCCTGTGTCCTTTTGTTGTTGTGGTGGTGGTGGTAGTGGTAGTGATGCTGGGAATTGAACCCAGGGCATATTTCTGAGCTCCACTCCCAGCCCTATTTTATCTTAATTAATTAATTAAAATTTATTTATTTATTTATTTATTTATTTATTTATGGTACTTGAACCCAGGGGCATCATATCTCTGAACTACACCTCCAGCCCTATTTTATTATTTTATTTGGAAACAGGGTATCACTAGGTTGATGAAGAATAATACTTTATACTTATGAAGCTGTCTTCAAACCTGTGATTCTTCCTGTCCCAAACTCCCAAGTACTGGGATTACAAGCATGTGCTACCATGCCCTGCTTTATTTTTTCATTTGGAAATAGGGTTTCTCTAAGTTGCTGAGGCTGGCCTTGAACTGTGATCCTCTTGCCTCAGTCTCTCAAGTACTGGAATTACAGGTGTGTGCTACAATAATGAGTTCCTGCCTCCTCTTCTATTTTTGTTTTGTTTTGTTTTTATGGTACTGAGGTTGGAAGTCAGGGGCATTCTACCTCTGAGCTACACCCCCAGCCCTATTCTTTATTTTGAAACAGGGTCTCACTAAGTTGCGGAGGGCCTAAGTAGCTGAAGCTAGCCGCAAACCTGTATGCCCAGCTCTGCCTCCTCTTCTTTTTTTTTTTTTTTTTTTTTTTTTTTTGTGGTACTGGGGATTGAACCCAGAGGCATTCTACCTCCAAGCTATGCCTCCAGCCCAATTTTATTTCCTATTTGGAAACAAGGTCTTGCTGGGTTGCTGAAGTCTCACTAAGTTGCTGAGGCTGGCTTTGAACCTGTGATCCTCCTGTCTCAGCCTCCCAAGTACTGGGAATACAGGAGTACACCACTATGTCTGGCCTCTGCCTCCTCTTCTTAACAAGCTGTATGGCCTAAGATGAGTCAATTAACCTCTCCAGACCATGTTTCTCCACCTCCAAAATGGGCATCAGCGTCTGCTCTGTGAACCTCTGTGATGGTTTGGGTTCAGAATGTCCCCCTCCCAAAGCTCATATGTTGAAAGCATGGTCCCCAAAGGGGAAGGTCCAGAGAGTTGGGGCATGGTTGGAGTGAGCGACTGGGTACGTGGCCTTGGTGACTATCTGTTGTCCCTGTTCCTCATCTCTTCCTCTCTCCCTCCCGAAGCCATGAGTTGGGCCTCTTGCCTCCAGATGTTTCTGCCTTGGAGCCTGTCACCCATGGAGGGAACCTCTGAAACTGGGAGCCCAAATAAACTCTTCCTCATGTTAGTATTTTGGTCACAGCAACAAAAAGCTGACTAATACAACCTCAAGGAAGTGAGAGATCAAATGAGACAGATAATGTATATGAAACTACTTTGTAAACTATAAAAGGGGAGGAACTGTCTCTGGGGATGAGGACTGGAAACAGAAAGGTGAAGCGTCCTCCCCAAGATCATGGCGAAGGTTATTAGGTTCCCCTCAATCCTCCACTCAGGCCCAATTCAACTGAACTACCTTATAAGAGAACAGGGGCAGGACCCAAAAAGGCTTCCTAGCAACCTGACTATTGAAGATTTACCTTAAGAATTCTATTGTTTAATGGTGGGAGGTAAATATGTCAGAACTCCTCCGTTTTCCCTTCTGTTAATGAATTAGGATCTACCAAACTCAGGGTTTAAAGTTACATAAGCATCATTCAGATCTTCTGTAACAGCCACTTTAATTTCTGGAAAAACAGCATTTCCATTAAAATGGTGTTATATAAAAAGGTTTTGTGTATGTGTGCAGGAGTCCCTGAACAGGCAATCATGAACACTGCTAAGGCACGCAGGAACATATACACGGTGATGATAGCAGCTAGCAAGGTAAGTTTTTACCTACTTGCCTTTGACCACTGGTAAGACCTGGCACATGTTGGGCAACATAAACTACAGCAGGAAGGCTACCCATTCTCCAGGGACTAGAGAAGTCACTACCTTTCTGGAACTCCTTTGTTGGCAGGTTGAATTCCACTGAATCATAAGATATTAGGGCTGGAAGTAGCTCAGAAGGTGCCCATTGCAATCTCTACCCTGGTCTTGCCACCTTGATCTAACAATTCCCTTCTTCCCAAGGTTCCCAAGGCAGTCTGTGTCACCTATGGACAGATGTAGATCACTGAGGAAGACCTGACATTGAGCTGAAACCTGCCCACCTCTTAAAGACAAGTGGAAATCCCTCACCTACAACCTTGAGCAAAGAACTTAAGAGTTTGAAGTTCAGATGGGTTTGGTGGCGCATGCTTATGAGAGGCTGAGACAGGATCATGGGTTCACAGCCAGATTCAACTACTTTTTTTTTTTTTTTTTTTTTTTTTTTACGGTGCTAGGGATTGAATCCAGAGGCATTCTGCCTTCCGGCTATGCCCGAAGCATGGTTTTCATTTCTTATTTGGAAACCGGGTCTCGCTAGATTGCTGAGAGTCTCACTACTTGCTGAGGATGCCCTCATTGAACATGCGATCCTCCTGTCTCAGCCTCTCAAGTACAGGGATTACTGGCATGTGCCACCACTCCTGGCTCAGCCTCAGCTACTTGGTGAGGCTCTCCGCAACTTATGAGACCCTGTTTCAAAATAAAGAATAAAAAATAGGGCTGGGGGCCAGGCGTGGTGGTGCACGCTCCCAGTACTTGGGAGACTGAGACAGGAGGATCGCAGGTTTGTGCCCAGCCTTGGCTACTTAGTGAGGCCTTCTGCGATTTAGTGAGACCCTGTTTCAAATATAAAGAATAAAAAATAGGACTGGGAGTGTAGCTTGGAGGTAAAATGCCTCTGGGTTCAGTCCCCAGTACCGCAAAAAAAAAAAAAAAAAAAAAAAAAAAGAAAGAAAGAAAGAAAAAAGTAGGACTGGGAGTGTGGTTCAGAGGTAAAATGCCCACGGGTTCAACACTCAGTATCACACACACATACAAAATTTAAAGTCCAAGAAGATGCCCTGGGAAGGTGCCCTGGAGCCTTAAGAGCAAGGTAGGAGAGACTTCCATCCAGCCAAGGATGGGACTCTTGCGGGTCTAGGTTGGGATAGGGCGCCTCAATGGGAATGAACGGCTTGAATGAAGCCCTGAACTCAGGTCTCATTTGAAGTGTGGAGGTCACACCGCCGAGATCAGTTTCAGCTCTGACACTCTGGAGTCCTAGGTCCACCCCACATGTCTGTGGGGATCCTGTGGCTGAACTCTTTTATGTGAATTAGTGGATCTTAAGCAAGCCTAAGCAGTTAATAGAGTGAGTGTTCAGAAACCCTACCACCCTAGCCCGACCCAGGTTAGGCCTCTCGGCTTGCCCTGGTTACCCGAAGGGCAGAACCACTCCGCCTTTCTCGAGTCGACAGCTGAGAAAGAAACACCCCAGCACCGACAGGGAAACGTGAGCTTTGGAGTGGCCTTTTAAGTAGTTGGGGAGGAGGTGTGGCCGAGCAGACGGGGAGGCCTCAGCCCCGCGAGGGGGGAGTGGCCCGGGGGCGTGGCCGTAGCGATTGGAATGTTGTTGGGTCCTCGCAGCGCATAGTAAGAAGGGGCCACGCCTCTTTTCTCCGAGAGGGCCAATCGGAACGCCGGAGCGGTTTCAAGTCTCCCCCGCCAGCCAGCCCGCCCGCCACCCCACCCCCCTCGGGGATTCGCTTTTTCGGTACCAAAATAGCAAAGCTCGGGACGGTCCGCAGCCCCAACAGCTCACAGGTGGAGGGGTCCGGGGCCTAGGACGGTGGCCCGGAGTGGGAAGCGCCTGCAGGCCGTGGAGAGGCCGGGTCCAGAGCCGGGAGGCGCGCGGGGGTGGGCTCTGCAGCCGCGGGTTGTTTATCTGGAGTACGGAGGGGAGGGGGGAGCCTGGAAACCGCCCCGTGTCCCATTTCCTCCTCTTGTTTTCGCTCCGGATTCTCCATGTTGGACCCAAACTGAGGAGCCCGGAGCTGCCACCGGGGGATCGGGGCCGGGGGCACCCGGGGGAGCCACTGCCCGGGCTGCCCGCCCTCCGTTCAGGCCGCCTCCCTTCCCGGCCCGGGGAGGAAACGAAAGGGGGGATGTGAACAGCTGTGGGAGTCCGAGTCTCGGGAGCCGGAGCCCGAGCGGGCCCCCGCCCAGGCCCCCCAGCCCAGACCAGCCCAGCCTGCGCGCCCGCCGGTCCTCCCGCCCTGCCAGCCCGGGCCCGCGGGATTGTTAGATGGAACACGGCTCCATCATCACCCAGGCGCGGAGGGAAGACGCCCTGGTGCTCACCAAGCAAGGTAGGGGCAGCAACTTCCCAAAACTTTGCGTCGCCCCCGGGCGGGGAAGGGGCTAGCACATTCCGGAACCCGGGACTCGGCCCCCCATCTCCCGGGGCTCGGGACGGGTGATTCCAGCCTGACCCCTGGTCTCTCTGCCCCCGCGTCCGGGTCGGCACTCAAACCCGGGTTGGGGCTGCGCAGGGCCCGGGCTCCCGGCGCCCTAGGGGGGAGGGGTGTCATCCGCGCAGCTGTCACCCCGTCCTGCAACCCCTCCCCCTGGGGCCCAGAGACGGAGGGGTCGCGCTCGAAACTGGAGCCCACCCGCGTCCGCCCCCTCCTGAGTGTGGGGGGGTGTCACTTTCCTGCACCGCTGCACGCAGCTGCCCCAGCACCGCGCGAAAGGGTGGGGAGGGGGACCGAGGGGTCCTGAGCTGGAATGGAGCCGGGACTCGAGTTCATCACTTCCCAGGGCCCCCAAGGCCGAGGTCGCTCAGGCGGCCGGTGACGGCGTCCGGTGGGACTTGGGACCAAGTTCACCGCCTGGAGGCGGGGGCGGCCGCGATGGGGGAGGGGCCCGGGCCTTGGCCGACCAGACTTGGTCCGCCTGCGGCTCCGCGTTGGGCCTCGAACCTCGACGGCTCGGGGCTCTCTCTGTCCGGGCTGCCTCCCTCGGTTTCGCTGAGCAAACAAGCCCGACCCGAGGCCCGGCCGAAGCCCCTCCCTGCCCCGGTGCGCTCCCCCGGGGCCGTCGCTGCACACACAGAGCCGCGTTTGTTTAGCCCGGGAGCGGTGTCCCTGGTTACATAATTCGCCGGATGGCATCAGACTCGGCGTGTTTCTGAATCGCGCAGCGAAAAAGTGCGAGTTGTATGTGGGCAGCAGCTCTCGGCCCCCGCCTTCCTGAGGGTCAGATGGAGACGCAAAGGGGTCGTGGATCCTCTCTCGGGTGGGTGAGGGGTTGGAAACGCAGGGAGGCCTCGACCTCCCGCAGGGACTGAGGGAAGGTCCTTGGTGGAGACGCTTAGTTTGGTCACGGGGAACCCCAAAACTCTTCCCTCCTTCCCCCATGATCTGGCCTCGAGGATTGTGCCCAAAAGAGCGGGTAGAATTTCCCCGGGGAGTAAGAGTTAGTGTCGCTTTTTTTCTGGAAAACTCTCAGGACTGGGGCCACTTGGCCCTGAGGCCGAGGAGAAAGCCGTGCTCTTGGAACCAAATCCTGAGCGTTCCTGCCTCCTCCTCCCCGCCTCTAACCAGGGCATAAAGGTCCCGATCTGCAAAAGAGGCCTAGAGCCTGGTGGGCAGCTGGCTGCATCGTGGTGTCGCCTCACATCCCTGTTTGGCAAGGTTAATCAGCACATCACTTATTCCTGGGGTTCACGTTTCCAAGGAGGTCTCCCAACTTGCCTAGAGGCAAAGCAACCCGGATGGTGTGTGTCAGCTTCTCTGGAATTCCCACAGCAGAAGAGGGCAGTGTATGCTCCTTAAATTCCTGGCCCCATAGCCTGTCCTGAGGAGGGATGGAGCCTTGCCTACTCAGATTCCAAGTCTTTAAAAGCCCCTTCCTCCTTGACCTCAGCGTTGCCAGGATCCTTCTCTTCTGGCTGCATTCCTGACCTGGCTGTGTGACCCAGGGAGCAACTTTACAACCTCTGCTGGCAGCCCTGCTGAGGGCTAAAAGAGGAGGCTGCTGTGTTTATAACTCACTGCCAGACTCTTCCTGCTCTCTCCCCAAACTCTTCCCAGGAAAGGAGCTGAATAGTTAGCCAGAGGTGAAGAAATCTGGATGTGGAAGGATACAGGAGAGGGCATTGGTGATGAGAAGCCAGGAAGAACCACCCTGTGCTTCCCACTTGACCCTACTCTTGTGCAAGGGCCCTGATGGTGCCCTTAAAAGCTGGACTGTGGTAGAGCATCTTACAAAGCAGAGCTAGACGTTTCATGTACCAGGGCAGGTGACAGAAGAGATAACAGAAAGCAAAGCAGCTGACTTCTTGAGGATGTCAAGTTGCCAGTGTCTGTTGGATTTTCTTGGAGTTGTGTTTATTTTTTGTTTTCTTTTTGTATGTGTGGTTTGTCCTTCAGAATTTATCCCTGGAGGAATCTGAATGCTCAAGCCAGCAGCCACAGGGTCTCACCCTCCCCTCCCCTTGTCATTTGATTGCATTCCAGAGAAGGCATGCTTGCTTCCCGGGCCTCCTGGGCACCCAGCAACCAGCAAGCCAACTTATGAGCCAACAAATGAGCCCCGTATCATTTAGAAAGAGAACCTGCATTTTAAAACAAAAACTGAAACCCAGGCTTGGGAGCAAATGTTTTAATAACTCCTCCTATAAGTTCCTGTCCCTCTTCCTCCTCCACCACATCCCATCCCCAAGCCCTGCTTACCTTTGGAAAAGGGGGAAGGAGTGTGAGGCAGATATTATTAAATGTCTGGAAAGAAACAAATTGCTCCTAGCTTGGGTAGCTTTTTAGTGAAGTTGTTTTCCATTGCAGATTTTTTTTTTTTTTTTCATATTTAGCATTCTGTTCTCTGAGCTTTAAGACTGTCTGGGTGTGTTGATGATTCAAAAGTAATTACAGTAGGGGAAGTAGAACAAAGTTGCTGAAAGCATTGATGATAAAAGCACCAAAATTGGATCATCTTCCCAGACAGATGGGTGAAATGGCTTCCTGGTACATCAAGGACAGGACTGTGTCTAACATCAAAAAATAAAAAAAAAAGAAAAGTTTAAAATCAGTTTGATAAGAATAGTCTCTTGCTGAACCCCCTGGGAGGGTGTCACCGTGTTGCTGGGAGGTTGTCTGGTATGTTTTTCACATAGATGGGGAAAAGCCAAGGAAACAGGGTCCACCTGTAACCTCCTAATGTGCAATAAGGAAAGGCAGCCTCTTCCCAAGTTCTGACCTGCAGTCCTTTGGGGAAAGTGGAGGTATTTGGTTGATCCCTGATGCCCCTCCTGGGTGAGATGATGAAGGCTTGGCTTCTCTTCTGGCATGTGAAACCAGCACGTCCTCCCTATAAATTATGGTGGCAAGTTTCTCTAGAGCCTACTTTCTCCACAGAAAGGAGAAATTCTGCCGTATTCACTGAAGAAACCAAACACCTTTCACTGTAGATGTTAGCAAAACCTTTAATGGAAAAAGCTGCCAACGGAGTCTTCCTGGGCTGGTGCTGTGGGGTGGGGTGCTCCCTGGCACAGTCGCACTGTCCAGGGTGTGTGCTTAGAGCTGGCTCCTCTCTCCTGGTCCCCATCCAGCCCTGGTCTTGGCCTCATTGTGCTCTCAGTGGCTGAGAGGGTCTGCATGGTTATTTAAGCTTGTGCCCTGAGAACCCCAGGGGAGTGCTCCTAACTCAGCAGCAAAGTTTGTAAAATGCTCAACATTTGGGGCTGGGGCTTTGCAGTTGACTTAGTGAGCTTTCAATGGAGCAAGACTTGGAATTCCTGAGAAAAAAATCCTTTGGAGGGTAGCAGAGATGGTGGTGTTTCTGTTTCCTCCCTCTCAACCAGAGAAAAGTTGAAAAAAGTTAAAGACACAGAGGCTGCACTTTCCTCTTTGTGGGGCCTCCCAAATCTCTTCAGGTGGATTTTGTTAAAATGATAACAATTTTAGAAATCACATTTCCAGCCAAGGTAAGTTGATGTTCCCAACCATTCTGTGGAAAATTAATAGAAACATTAAGTATGGGAAGGAAAAACAGTATGTAAATATATATATATGTGTGTGTGTATGTGTGTGTGTGAGAGAGAGAGAGAGTGTGTATGTGTGTGTGTGTGTATGCATATGCGTACACAGATTGTCTTCCTTTCTCCTCCTGATGGATTTTGGGGAATTTGGGCTATTGTCTTTTGTCCCCATCTTGGGAAGTTTGGTTCTTGGATTGGGCAAAATGGAATCTGGGTGATAGGTGGGGCAATTAAAGTGTTTAGTGTTACTTGGAAGAATTGCCCCATCAGTAGAATTGGTGGCTTGAGCCAAGCATGGTGGTACACACCTGTAATCCCAGTACTTGGGAGGCTGAGACAGGAGGATTGCCGGTTGGAGGACAGCCTCATCAAGTAGTGAGACTCACATTAACCTAGTGAGACACTGTTTCAAAATAAAAAAGTTAAAAAATGGGTTTAGTTTGCAGCACCACAAAAAAAAAAAAAAAGAATTGGTGGCTTGAGGCCTGAGTTCAAACCCCTACTCTTCTTACGTTCAATAAGATCTAAGAAATCACTTTAGTTTGTTTTTGTTTTGTTTTGTTTTGCAGTACTGGGTGTTGAACCCAGGGGCATTCTACCTCTGAGCTACACCCCTAGCCCTGTTTTTCATTCCTTATTTTGAAACAGGATCTCACTAAGTTGGGGAGGGCCTCACTAAGTAGCTGAGGCTATCAGTGAACCTGCCATCCTCCTGTCTCAGCCTCTCAAGTACTGGGATTACAAGGGTGCACCACCATGCCTGGCCACTTTAGTATTAAGAGTAACTTATCTGTAAAACAGAACTAAGGATATCCAGCTTTCCTTCTCCATTCCCCCAAGGACACACAGTATAAACAGTGTATGGTCTTGTGGGGTTTACTGTTATAGACAGGTGTGCTGGTGGGGGCAGAGGGAACACTGATGTGGGGGGCTGGGCCTCTTGGAACAATCTGAGGCTTGTACACTGCCTTCCTACACAGACCCCTTCTTTGTGCCAGTGTGCCTTGGGATGGGATTTTATCTGCATGTGTCTTGGGGCTTCAGTCATTCTGTCTGGCGCCTGGGTATTGGGGGCTGGGGGGAGGCCAGGAGTCGTGGCTCCTGTAAGAGCCCTGAAGTCTATCTAAACCTTCATAGCAGTTGCTCCACCTCACAGAGGTGGGTATAACAATACACAACGTGCAGAAATGTGCTACATTGTCTTAATGTTTGCATTCGTGTTGAGAGTTAATGAACTCTGAGATTCCGATTTCTTTTAGGGAATCTTAACAAGAGGGGGAAAAGAAACAGGTTTTGAAGAGAAATGGATGTTGTTAAGGTATGACTTTGCACCTTTGGTTTTGGGGTAGAACATTGAGAGAGCACAGAAGCAGCATTAAACTGCTTTTCATCCTGTCTCCAGCAGGCCAGCTCTGGAAAGCTTGGATTTAATGGGGTGGGGTGGGGCCTGCACGGGATATGCCTCTGACATGATTCCCTCTTCTCCAATGGGGGATAATTTCCAACTGGGATGCAGATGAGCACATTAGAAATCAAAGTGGAGAAGTTGGTTTCTTAGAACTGGGGAGCCTCTCTGGACTGGAGACCAACTAGAGTGCAGTTTCTTTGTCAGCACAGTACCCAGCCCTTCAGGTCTGGGTGTGCCTGCACCAGGATCTGTTCCTGTAGAGTGGGTATTCCCGTGGGCACCACAGCTCCCTCTGGAGGTGTGCATGCCTGGTATTATGGGTCAGCAGTTATAGAGGTTAGCCTTGAATGATCTCAGGGGACCTGGCATCTCCTTTCCTTCCCAGGAGCTCTTGAACCCCATCCCCAACCCCAAATCAGGCTTCTCTTTTTATTCTGGACCTCTTTTATCTCTTGACATAGCTTTTCCATCCTGCTGAATTTGCTCTTTCCCACCTGCACTGTTCCCAGGGAGCAGACACAGCCCCAACCCCAGTGAGAACCAAGCAGACTTATGGGAAAGCACAAATCGCACAACACAGGCCTATGGGAAGGGACAGTGCATCCCAGCTCTTCTGTTTCCATAGCAGATTGGGTGGGGCTCCTCCTTCACAGCAGCTGGGACCTGCAGGAAGAAACAGCAGGCTCAGATCTTTTGACTAATGTGCAGAACAGAACAAGTGCCCCTGGAAAGGCAAACCAGACCCTGGGCACGAGTCGTCCGAGGCCTGCAGAGACACCAAGCCAGGCAGATATGGTGGAGAGGGGCCAACAGGACTCTGGCTGAATCATCTTCCAGTCCTGAACGGGTTGGTGAGAGAGACCCCTGGCAACTTTTAGACATTGATTATCAGCCAGGGACATACAGCAGAATCACCTGTGACACTTACTAAAAATAGAGAGCCCCACCTGGGACCTACCGAATCAGAGCGTGGCAGGTGGGACAGGCATGCATGTGTTCCAAATGCTCCCCGTGATTCTGACAGGTGTCCTCGGAGAAGAGCCAGGAAAGCACAGCAGTAGCTCCAACTGCCTGCTCATCTCTGAGCAGGAAGGTTTCCCTTGGGGGTCCAGTTTTGCTGTTTGTTCAAGATCCTGTGCTCTCTCAAGAAAGGCCCTAAAATTTTCTGGATGAGTGGACAGAGTAATGATCCTTGCTTACCCAGTAGTGCTCACAGCCAATGTTTATAGAGCATTTAACACAGGCAGGGTTTTATATCTAGTATCTCACTTAATCCTTAAGAGGTAGTCACCTCACTTGACAGACAAAGGTAGATCCTGGCCTAAGAGAGCTGAAGCCCCTGCCTGGGGCACAGCCCAGTGTCAGCCAGACTGCACTGCAGAGTCCAGCTTCCACCAGGACCCATGTTCCTCTCCTGTACACTGGCAGTCCACCTTTTGGCGAACTCCTGTGCCTTTGAATTCACCCTCCACATAATATGAAGCCACTTGGTAAGGGACCACGCAGGGGAGACTGTTCCCATTGGCCTGCCAAGGAAACTGAACCCCATAGCTGCTGAGAAGCCGCACTGGGGCAGGAGCAGGTTTCCTGACTTCTAGCTCATGCTCTCAGGTGGACACACCTATACTGGTTGGCTGGGCCCAGGTGAGGCTGAGCGTGTGGGAGGAGCAGGTGAGTATCCCCGCAGGCAGGTGCTTCCCTGGTACACTGGTGTAGTCCTGCAGAGGCCCACCACAAGGGGAAGGAACTGCTTGGCCAATCTCAGCGCGTGTGTGTGTGTATATGTGTGTGTGTGTGTCTATGTCTGTGTCGGACAGGAAGGTGGGAGAAAAAGGGTGTGTGTGACTGGTTGGTTTTTGTGGAGTCCAGAAAAGGCCATTTCCCAGGTTTGGCCCCATCACTACTTTTGAGTGACCTCTGAAATGAATTAGGAGAAACTCTGTGTGGTCCCTTTTATTGGGAACATTTTGAGATTGAGATAAGAGTAGGAAAGTGCTTTGCTCTTAATGACTAGTAGCTGCTACTTACTGAGCTGCTGTTAGGGTCAGGACACTTCCCAACCTTGTAATTCATCCTCTGAGATACAGGTAGTCTTCCATTTTACAGATGGAGAAACTGAGGCCCCTATCTGCACACCATATACAGGTCAGAGCCAGGGTTTCTTTTTATATTTAAATGCTGGATATTTAGATGGAACCCAGGGCCTTGCACATGCTAGGCAAACATTCTACCACTGAGCTACATCCCATCCCCCAGAGCCAGGATTTAAAGCCAAGTCTTTGCACCATAGGCAACCACTGTTTTGGTGACTGGTCCCAGGGTTGCCTTGCTTTGCCCTGTGCCTTCACTGCCCTTTCTCCATCTCATTCATAATGTGTCAACCTGAAGCAGGCTTACACAGCTGGAGGAGGAAGAGGCTCCCGATTCCTTTTGGTCTTTTTCAAGCATTCCAAGAGTCGGGGGCAGAGAGCCAACGCGGGAACAGAAATAGCCACCATGAAGGTGTTTGTGTCCTACTTGGCGAGTTTCTGTCAGCCCTCAGAGACCTGCTCAGCACCTTCCTAGGAGAAGGAAGGCTCAACATGGCTGGTTTCTAGTCCCCTACAATGTCACCCCTGCTCTAGCTGGTGATGCATGGGGTAGGACCTCCTTCAAGGCAGGGGCCTAGAAAGAAAGAAACCCTAGAGATTGAACTCAGGGTTGCTTCCTTTACCACTGAGCTACATCCTCAGCCCCTTTTAAAAATTATTTGAGACAAGCAATCCTCCTCCTCCAGCCTCCAGAGTTGCTAAGATTATAGGCGTGCACCAGTACACCCGGCCATCCCTTAATGTTGGCATCTCAGATTTGTCCCTACCATTCTGTGGGCCATCACATCACTTCCTGACTCCTCTGGAGTGGGGCTGAGGGGCTGAGCCTGCTGCTGACCTATCTGTAAGGAGAGGCCTCTTCTCTATCTTTGGTCTAGGATCTGCTCCTTCTGGGGTCCCCACCCCAGCACATTTTTATAGAACATTGGAACTTCCCAGGAAGTTGTTTCGCCAGAAGCTCCTTTATAGCAAATTCTGAAGTCAATAGAGTATATTGTTCATGCTTTTCAGTTTGCCCAGAATCCCCTGCTCCCTAAACTGAGTTCATCCTGAGGGAAGGGCCAGAGACCAGATTACTGAAGGGGGCAGGGAGAGGCAGGAGGTATGGTAGCATGTCACTGGTAACCCCCACCCCCATTCCACAGGTAGCATTAAGGACCCAAGACTGAAAGAAGTCCTTTCTTAGACGTGCAGGGAGCCCTCCTGCCCAGGGAACAGGAACTAACAGAGGCCTTGGCTGTGCAGGGCTGCCCTGCTTGCTGCCTGCAGGAAGGGCACCAGTGTAGAATGTGCTGGCGTGAGCCAAACAGCATAGCTCAAACTGCTTAAAAAAGGAAAAAAAGCTCATGTAGTCAGATTCAGATTCGCAGCTACTTTCTGAAACTTTGGGAGCTGGTCCTGAGCTGGGCCAGGCCCTGCCTGCCTTGTTGGCTGAAGCTAACAGTGTCAGCGCCTGGGCACTGTGGAAAGAGGTACATCCTCCCCCTTGATTCCAGTATTTTCTATGTGGGAATGTCTCGGCATCTCTTGCTTATCCTTATTTGTGCCCCTGCCCACTCACCTGGTCCAAGGAACCCTTCCGTCCACCTGGCACTTTAGCGCCTGTCCTTAGCCAAGGCATAGATGCCCCTTGCTGACAACCTGGGAGGACTCCGCTCTACAGGGAGCCCCAATCAGATGTGTCGGCCAGAGGGCCCAGGCAGCAGGCCAAGAAGGGCCGGAAATGCTCCAAATACTCTCCTTCCTCCAATTGCTAAGGAGGGGGCTTCTCAGAGAGGCCATTTTATAGTGATAGCCAGCCCAAACCCTCACTATAGAGGGATGGGAGGTGGCAGGGAAGGAAGTACTTCTTGGGGGTGAATCAAGAAAGCATCCCTGCATGTGAATGGGCTTGTTAAAATCCGGGAGCCTGAGAGGTTGCCTTCGGCCCAGGGCTGAACGGATTTCCTGCGAGTTCTTTGCTGGGACACAAAACTGTGTTGTTGGCAACAGTGATACCTGGACCTGACCTTCAGGAGAAGGTTAAAAATAGTGTTATCCTTGTAAGGCTGGTCTTCCTGTGTGCATGTGCTTTTTTTTCAGTACTGGGGATTGAACCTAGGGGCATTCTATTTCCAAGCTCCAGCCCTATTTTTAATTCTTTATTTTGAAACAGGGTCTCACTAAGTAGCCAAGGCTAGCCACAGACCTGTGATCCTCCTGTCTCAGCCTCCCAAGTTCGTGCCAGCACACACACACTTCTTACAAGCCAGAGATCCACAGTTCTCACCTGGTACTTCTTGGGGAAGTGGAGGTTGGGGGACAAGGGGAGAGGGCAACATTCACATCAGTAGGGCAGCTTTCCTGTCATTCACAAAGTACCAGTCAGGGGGTTTATGAATTGAAATACAGCTCACAGCTTTTGTAGTGGATTTGGGGGAAGGTATAGGGGTTGTTTGGATTTTTCAAAACCTGGGCACAGTGAAAATTTCAGGCGCTCTTCCTTTATCTTCTGTTCTTGGGCTTCTTCAGTCACATGATGGGGTGGGAGGGTTTCTATAATCCCCTGTTGCTGGTCTCTTGGAATGAGACTCATGATGTCACCAATTAGTGATCCATGATGAATTCCACAAATGAGGCCCAGGATGTTGCCAATTAGATAATTAAAACAGGCACAACATTTAGTGTTAGAGTTTGCACAGTGCCTTCTCCAAGTTTGGGTTTTTCTTTTTTTGTTTTGTTTTTGTTTTTGTTTTCATGATACTGGAGATTGAACCCAGGAGTGCTCTACCACTGAGCTATACCCCCAGCCCTTTTTATTTTTTATTTTGAGACAATGTCTCACAAAATTGCCTAGGCTGGCCTCAAACTTGCCATTCTCCTGCCTCAGGCTCCTGAAAAGCTGGTATGACAGACTTGTGCCACTAGGCCTACCTGCTCTTAAGTTTCTTTATCCTTTTAGTCCTCAGTGAGGCCTTGCTGCTACTCCAGTTATGGATGAGGAAAATAAGGCTGTGTAACTGGTAGAGTCTGGACTCCAGCCCAGGTTACCCTCAGAGTACACATAGCTTCTCTCCGCACCCCACCCCAGTAGGAGGCCTTGTAGCAGTAGACTGGAGAGGTGGCCTGGCTTACCTATTTCCAGCTACCTGTCTACTCAGTTCTTGTGTATGTGTGTGTGTGTGGGGGGGGGGAATTGGGATTGAACCCAGGGGCATTCTACCTCTTAACTACACCCCAGCCTTATTTTACTTTTTATTTTTGTAACAGGGTCTCACTAAGTTGCAGAGGGCCTCACGGAGTTGCTGAGGCTGACCTCAAACTTGTAATCCTCCTGTTTCAGCCTCCCAAGCACTTCAGATGTTTGGAGTAGGAAAAGCAGATGCACATGAGCAGTTGGGCGGGAGAGGAGGACCAGGTGTCCACAAAGGGGACAGCCACAGAGGGACGAAGGAGAAGAGCAGCTGGTCATAGCACTCCCTGCCACCCACTGGAATCTGCCTTTTCTCACTGGGATAGCAAGCCATGTGCAGGAAATCCCTTCAGGCCTGTAAATGCTCTTGTGTCCAGTGGTCCTCTCCTGCGGCAGTGGGCTAGTGCCCCTCCGCATCACACAGTAGGGTTAGGGGGTGGCCTGCACCTGGCTGTCAGGGACACAATGCTGAGTGCTGGCTGAAAGGAGCCTTTCAAAGGCTCCTCTTTGACATGAGTTTAAGATCCCACTCTGGTGTGTGGTTCTTCTTCACCCTAAAACCCACTGAACAAAGCGGGTCTTAGACCAAAGTTCCTGGCTCCAGCCCCTCCCTCCCCTATTATCTGCTGGTCTGAGCAGGTGCAGGGCAGGGGTGGGGGTGGATTCCTGGGAATGAAATTCCAGAGTCTCTAGTGTCTTTGGCCTGCCCAAGAGGGTGCAGTGAGGTAAGGGGCTGAACCCCTAACTGATCCTTCACCAGCCCATCCTAGAAAGGAATAGAGCAAAAGTTCCCAAAAAGAATCTTTGAGGGTGCTCCCAGACCTCCCAGTAGTTGCATGAATAAATGTGCGCATGTCCCTGAACTATCAAAGACCCTACAGGGTAATGGTGAAGAGCCTTTGCTCTGGGTTCAGGCAGATACGGGTTCAAGTCCTGCCTCTGCTGTTACACTCTGCAGTGCCTGACCTTGAGCAGGTTACTTAACCTACCTGTTCTCCAATTTCCCTTCTGCAAATTGGGGAATTTGTGCCTATAAACAGGTTTTTGGTGAGGATTAAATGAGGTAGTAATGTTAAGGGTCTTAACGCAGGCCTGGCACATCATTGGTGCTCAATAAACGTGGCTGAGGCCCAGAAAGACTCAGCGGCCTGCCTAGGGTGTAGCTTCCTCTGCCCGGCCTTCCTTTCCTCACTTGAAGGAGGCTTTTGTTGTTTGCAACTCTTCTGGGCCGTTGCACACTGGTGGAGGCCTGCCCTGGTCCTGCCTCTGTAGAGTGACAGAGGCCTGAAGGCGCCTGGACTCACTCAGCCAATCAAGAGTTTTTGAGCACCTGCTGCAGAGGCCAGAGGCTGACAGATGTATGGAACATGCCCTGCTGGGGTCATGGCAGGCCCTGTGGGGAGGCAGCCATGTTGGGGGAGGCTGAAGCAGGCCCCGAGGAATTCTCAGGCGTGGTGTTAGTGAGGGCAAGGTCTGGAGAAGGATGGAGGGCAGAGCGGCCTCGGGTGGGGGAGGGGAGGAGAGGATGAAGGACGGGATCTTGACCTTGCTGTTGTGGGTCTGGAGTGTTCTGCTTTGAGTGCCTGCCCCCAGGGTCAGCACACTTGTGATCTCCGAGGCACAGGGGCTGCCAGTCACATTGTGTTTCTGAGAAGACCTTCTCGCCCAGAGAACCCAAGCTTCCCCACGTAGGGCCCAGACGCTTGTGCCTGTTGGGGCTTCCCTCGGGGCGCGGACGAGGCCTCTCCTGGCCCCAACCAGCTGCCCCCTTCACCCTGCGGCCTCTTGGGGATTACTCAGACTTCACAGTGGCTGTCACTAAGATGCTCAGTGAATTCCTGATGCTTCTCTTCAGGAAAGGCCCATGTGGCCTCTTAAGAAAGGCCTAGTGCCCGGGTTAAGCCTCTGATTGTGGTTCTGCATGAGGAAACCATAAACCAAAGGAAAAGCGGCGGTTCAGCTTTGGTCTTGGAGCTTTGTGTCAGGGTCTGCTCTGCATCCCTGGGCTTGGAATTTAACAAGGGCCCACAAGCAGGTGGCGAAGCAGTCCTTTCCCTCTGCTTTCTGCATAGATTTAGTGAGAATCGTGTGTGTATGTACAGGGCAGGAGGGGAGCCCAAAGAACCCCTCAGCCCTCAGTCTTTATTCTTCTTTTTTTTTTTTTTCGGTACTGGGGATTGAACTCAGGGGCATTCTACCTCCGAGCTACACCCCCAGTCCTATTTTTTATTTTTTTTTTATTTATTTATTTTTGCGGTACTGGGGATTGAACTCGGGCATTCTACCTCTGAGCTATACCCCCAGTCCTATTTTTTTATTCTTTATTTTGAAACGGTCTCACTAAGTAGCTGAAGCTGGCCATGAACCAGGATCCTCTGGTCTCAGCCTCCCAAGTACTGGGATTACAAGCGTGCACCACCACACCCGGCCCCTCTGTATTTAAAATGCTGTTTCTGCTCTGAACATGGTCTTTGCGACACAGAAACTTTAAGGGATGTCTCCAGCACAACTTCTTCATGACAAAATACCCAAAGAAGTCTTGGTTCTTCCTCCAGGGCCAGGAGCTTGAGAGTGATGTCCAGGTTTGGGGGCTAAATGCTAGAAAAGCTGTCATTTTCTAGAAGGTTCCCTGTGGCCATACCAGTCCCAGAACTCTGTCCTCACCAGGGAGGGGAGGGAGAGAATTCTGGACCGCCCACCCTGGAGGCCCGGGCTGCACCAGTAGGAAGTCTCTGCCTTCTTCCTGACTCAGAGCTGAATCTGTTGTCCTGTGGGTGGTGTTGACTTCACTGGACTGCTGTGTAAGGGTCATTTCCTCACCCTTGGTCCTGGGAACAGTTTGGTTTTCACTCCTCCTTTCCAAGGTTATAGGCAGCCCTAGAACTGGATATTCAATGGCCCTCCCATTACCCGCCTGTGCAGGGGCCATCTCACTGCAGCTCTGAGGACTGGTCTGAGCCCAGGGAACTCCAAGTGGCTTCTGGGTGGCCCCCACCATATGGCCTTCCCCTTTCGAAAGCCTCCTGGCACATTCTGTTTGCATTTCTTTCCCCCACAAAGACAGCGGCATCTCCAGTGTTTGTTTTCCTGTACCTGTGCTTTTAACTGGGATGGTTTGAATTTAATCCTTACACCCTGCTCCCACTTTCAGGCTCTTGGGGTACTCAGACCCCTGGGAAAAACCTGTGGCTAGGGACCATCCTGAGAGTGGTCATGCAGCGCCACCTCCTGGCCACAGCACCCATCGCATTTTCCCACTCACTGAATGGTGTAGAGTGGAGGCCTCTGCCTGGACCTGGGGCTGGGTGTGCGTGTCCTACAAACTTGATCCACCAGTGTTCTATCAATAAGACTCCATGTCTCTGAGGGGAGGGAGTGCTAGGACATGGGATGGACACACAGGTGTGAACAAAAAGTACCTTCTTGGCAATGTGGCCCTCTAGGAGTTTCTAGTCTGAAGTATTTAGAAAAACTGGGCTTCATTCTGCTGCCACTGACCCAGCATCTTGGGAAGCTGACACTGAACCAAACTGCATCTCTCCTCTAACTCAAAGGGGACCAGATTACTCCTTTTTCTAGAATGGTAGTCTTTCTGGGGACTGGTGTAAGGGAGGGCTTATGTCTCCGTGAATTAAGTTTGAGGGCGCCTTCTCTTCTGTACCTAGCCTGCCTTTGTGCACCCCCACCTGCCTCCCACACTCCCACAGCCACCCAGGAAGCAAAGAACGAATCCTCTGCAGCTCAAGATTTCCCAAACCAGAGATGGAAGTTTCCTGCTCTGAAGAGAAAATGTTGGAATAAACCCGCATGTTTCACTATTGGCTGTATGGTCATCTGCTAGGCTTACAGCCTAGAAGAGATACAAGCACGGGGTACCTGTTGACCGAGACTGATGTCCCTGTAGCTAATGCCTCTGTCATTCCCTCCTCTATAGGCCTGGTCTCCAAGTCCTCTCCAAAGAAGCCTCGTGGACGTAACATCTTCAAGGCCCTTTTTTGCTGTTTTCGTGCCCAGCATGTTGGCCAGTCAAGCCCTTCCACTGAGCTCGCTGCATACAAAGAGGAAGCCAACACCATTGCTAAGGTAGCTGCTGGCCGGGGTGGTATGACCCTGGCCCGGAGGAGTTGCTGGGGGGAGGGGCGGGATTCCTGCAGTGAGTGCTGAGGGGCCTTGCCTGAGCTTGCAAAGGTCTGGCTCAAAGGCTCTTCCTCCATCCTTCATTTAGTCCTTTCTCTGGCCTCCCACTTGTGGCGTGGGCCATCCTGATGTCCCTGTGGTCTCCGAGGCCCTTCCAGGGAGCTTTGCATTTTCTCATGTCACTCACACAGCAACTCCACAGTGGGAAATCACAGGATTCCCACTGTAAAGCAGGACTCTGGAAACAGACCCAGAGGGTGTGCAGCCCCTGAGGAGTTCATGGCTAATCAATGGTAGCATCAGGATTCACACTCAGATCTCTCTGGCTCTAAAGCCCATGCTTGTTGTTTTCTATTATACAAAGCTACCTTCCAGGTTTACCTGGCTTGTTAGGGAGCCAAGGAATTGGAACTTTCATGCCCTTTGTTGTTTTTGTATGTGAGGCAGGGGAGGGGGGGTGCTGAAGATTGAACCCAGAGGCATTCTACTTTGTTATTGTTTTTTGTTGTTTTGTTTTGTGGTACTAGAGATTGAAACCAGAAGCATTCTGCCTCTGAGCTACATCCCCAGACCAATTTTATTTCTTATTTGGAAACAGGGTTTTACTAGGTTGCTGACCGTCTTACTAAATGCTGAGGCAGTCCTTGAACTTACTATCCTCTAGTCTCAGCCTCCCAGCTACTAGGATTACAACCATGTGCCACCACCCACCACACCCAGCTGGCATTCTACCTCTTAAGCTACACCCTCAGCCTTATTT
Source organism: Graphiurus murinus (assembly GCA_004027655.1). Classification (NCBI taxonomy): domain Eukaryota; kingdom Metazoa; phylum Chordata; class Mammalia; order Rodentia; family Gliridae; genus Graphiurus; species Graphiurus murinus. The sequence continues at coordinate 21,499 of PVLC010008929.1, forward strand.
TTCTTTTTTTTTTTTTTTTTTTTTTTTTTTTGCGGTACTGGGAGTTGAACTCAGGGGCATTCTACCTCCGAGCTACACCCCCAGCCCTATTTTTATTCTTTATTTTGAAACAGGGTCTCACTAAGTTGCGAGTGCCTCACTCGGTAGCTGAGGCTGGCCGCGAACCCGGATCCTCCGGTGTCAGCCTCCCGAATGCTGGGATTACAAGCGTGCGCCACCACGCCTGGCTCCTCAGCCCTATTTTATTCTTTAGTTTTAAACAGGGTCTCACTAAGATGCAGAGGGCCTCACAAGGTTACTGAGACTGTCCACAAACCTGCATTCCTCCTGTCTCAGCTTCCCAAGTATTTGGATTAGAAGTGTATGCTGCTGCACCCGGCTGTTATTGTCTTATAGTTTAATATATTTAAGCAAGCTTACGGGACAGTATAGAAGACAGACAGCATCAGTACATTAATAACATATACTTGCATGTAGGAAAACTCAGAAAAGTATAGTGAATGTATGAAATCATTCTGTATGAATGATATATATGCTATAAATACCTTTTAATTGCTGTCAATTAGAAAATTACTCTGTGTGTGTGTTGTATTACTAGGGATTGAACCCAGGGGCATTCCACCTCTGAGCTACACCCCTAGCCCTATTTTATTTTTTATTTTGAAACAGAGTTTCACTAGGCTGCAGAGGACCTCCCTGAATTTCTGAGGCTGGCTATGAAACTGTGATCCTTCTGTCTCAGCCTCCCAAATACTGGGATTACAGGCATGTGCCACCACGCCCAGCTAATAGGTTTATTTATAATTATTATAAAGTTTAACTGCTCAGACTTATTCACTGAAACATTTTGACTTTATATCCCCACATTTACATTAAAAATTCACACATAAATGAGAATGGAAATATTTCCAATACTTGAGTTCTATCCCAGTTTTCCACTATACTTAAGTAACTTTTTACCCATGGGGGCAGGGGCAGGGAGGATAATGTTCAGACCTGCCAATAATGGGAAGAAGAGAAAAAAAATTGTTTTGATAATGAAGTGGCATTCCCATCATGGTGGGTTCTTAAGCATGTTTTCCACTTCCACAATGAGCCAGTGGCTTTGGCATAATTGTCACGCATTTGGAGTGGCTAGTACATAAGTTAGTGTCTTCCGTAAGCCAGCCAGATAGGCCTCAGTGGCCCACAAAGCACCAGTAGCTGCGCTCTAGAAGCACAGAGGTGGTTTATTAATTTTATTTATTTATTTATTTATTTATTTATTTTCGGTACTGGGGATTGAATTCAGGGGCATTCTACCTCCGAGCTACACCCCCAGCCCTAGTTTTTATTCTTTATTTTGAAACCGAATCTCACTAAGTTGCGGAGTGCCTCACTAGGTAGGTGAGGCTGGCCGAGAACCCGGATCCTCCGGTCTCAGCCTCCCAAATGCTGGGATTACCAGCATGCACCACCATGTCCGGCTCACAGAGGTGTTTTAAAGTCTTGAGTTGTTTTTCACAGAAGACCCTGGGAGAGGAGTTTGCAAATTAGAAGTTCCATGGACTTTTGATAATGTCAGAAACTCATGGAGTGCCGCAGTACCAGACCTGTAGAAATAAGGCTTCTGTACTCCTCCAGAAGATGGTGCACTCTTGCAAGTGGCTTTATATCGAGTTGTTTCCTGGGTATTTTACCACTGGTCGGTGTTTGGGCAGTCTGCTTTGCATGAGCCATGGTTGAGACCTCTTTACTTACCTTCTTAGAGGCCATCCTGGCATTGGAGAGCAACAGCTCTGCCATGTTTTTTTTTTTTTTTTTAATTTAGTAGGGGTTGAACCCAGGGATATTCTACCTCTGAGCTAAATTTCCAGGCTTTTTTGTATTCTTTATTTTGAAACAGGGTTCTCACTAAGTTGCGGAGGGCCTCACTAAGTAGCTGAGGCTGACTGCGAACCCGGATCCTCCGGTCTCAGCCTCCCAAGTACTGGGATTATAAGCATGCACCACCACACTTGGCTCCCAGTCTTTATATATATATATTTTGTTTTGAAACAGGTTCTTGCTAGATTGCTGCTAGTCTCACTAAGTTTCTGAGGCTGGCCTTGAACCTGTGATCCTCCTGTCTTGGCACTGGGGTTACAGGCATGTGCTGCCACACCCAGCCTCTACCATGCTCTTAATAACCGTGCCAGCAGTTCCCATCCAGACATTTGCAAATGTGTAGGTATTTTTGCTTGGTCAGATGACTGGAGGATATGTCTAGCATTTTGAGGATAGAACCAGCCCCAATCAACAAATATTCTACCCCAGCTTCCAATGGAACCTCTCCCCCAAAGACCAAGGTCTAACTGTCCTTCCTGTCTCCCCAAACCAGGCTATATCTGAGCACAATTATGTGCACCCGTAATCCCAGTACTTGGGAAGCTGAGATGGGAATCGCAAGTTCAAGGCCCACCTGGTCAACTTGGTGAGACCCAGTTTCAAAATAAAAGGGCTGGGAAGCTGAGCGTGGTGTTGCACGCTTGTCATCCCAGCATTTGGGAGGCTGAGACTGGAGGATCTGGGTTCGTGGCCAGCCTCAGCTGCTTAGTGAGGCCCTCCACAACTTAGTGAGACTCTGTTTCAAAATAAAGGATAAAAAATAGGGCTGGGGTTGTAGCTCGGAGGTAGAATGCCCCCAGGTTCCATCCCCAGGACCAAAAAAAAAAAAGGGGTCTGGGATGTATCTCAGTGGTAGAACACCCCTGGGTTCAATCCCCAGTACCACAAAAAAAATTATAAGGAGTTCTCAATAACATGGAGAACTGAGTTGCAACATCAAGCCAAAACAATGCAGAATTATATAGTATTACTATTGTGGAATCAAGACTGCTAATACACACTTCAAGGAAACACTAAAAAGCCAGTACTAAAGTTTTCTAAGTGCTAGGATTTTAATTTTTCTTCCGCTTTTTTTATTCTTTTGCAGTACTGGAGATGGTACCCAGGGGCATTCTACCTCCAAGCTATACTCCAGCCCTATTTTTTTATTCTTTATTTTGAAACAGAGGCTAACTAAGTTGTAGAGTGCCTCCCTAAGTAGCTGAGGCTGGCCGCGAACAAGCGTGTGCCACCACACCGGGCTTCTTCTGCGTTTTAATTAAGAACATTTACTCAGCTGGGCATGGTGGCACACACTTATATAACTCCAGTACTTGGGAGGCTGAGACAGGAGGATCACATGTTTGCGGCCAGCCTCAGCTACTTGTGAGGCCTTCTGCAATTTAGTGACAACCTGTTTCAAAATAAAGAATAAAAAATAGGATTGGGGGTATAGTTCTGAGGTAGAATATCCCTGGGTTCAATCCCCAGTACTGCAAAAAAAAAAAAAAACCACTAATTTTTTTTATTGGTGCATTGTAATTATACATCTTTGTTAGGTACAAGCAGGTAAAGGCATACATGCATACCTCTCATTTAACCCTTCCCCAATTTCTGCCCCACTGCCTCCCCCTTCTTCCTTCTCAATTTAGTGATTGACTTTGATATGTTTGTGAAAGTACATCATGTGCATTGGGGTGTCCCCCCCCATCACCTTCAGTTAAGTCACCCTCTTTGCTCATCTGAAAAACCACTAGTTTTTACAACCATGGCATTTTTTTTATTAGCGAAAGGCAGGCAGGGGGGAAGGTCATCCGATGTCTCCGCACTCCACCTTTCTTCACATTTCAGGTGCCCACAGAGGCTTCACGTTGGCTTATTTGATGTTCATGGTGGCTCAGTGCTCCTCCATGTCCCCCAAGGAGGGCATAGAAAACATGTTCTCCGAGAGGGCTGAGTTTAGGGACTAAGCAAGAGGTTAAATGGCCACAGTAGGAATTCAGGCTTTGGTTCTGCCTCTGACTTTCTGTCCCTGAGTCAGCCACTGAAGTTCCTTGTTCCACACTTTGTCCAGCTGAGAGGTAGCGACTCCTGAGAACCAGGGATACCTTCTCCATCCTTTATTAGATCCTATGTGGAAAAGAGCTCTGGCCTTTCCTCTTTCTTGCCCAGCTCCTAGAAAAGGCCAGTTTGGTCATCTGAGGCACTTCCCAGGGGCTGGGGCTGGAGGAGCAGAAGCGGTGGTTTGGAATGTGGGGGAGTTGGCACTGACCCCTCCTTTCTCTCTCCTAGTCGGATCTGCTCCAGTGTCTCCAGTACCAGTTCTATCAGGTATGTGAATCTGGTCGACCCCATACTTCCTTGCTAGCCCAGTGGACAGGGTGATGCCCTCACTCCTGCGGCCTAGCCAGTCACTCTCCAGACCTAGGAAGCCATTCATTCCAAATATTTGCTGAGAGGGCTGGGTATGTGGCCTAGCGGTGGAGTGTTCGCCTCAGCATGCATGAGGCCCTGGGTTCGATCCCCAGCACTATCACCAAAATAATATTTGCTGACGACCCACTGTTAAGTTTTAAGGGCTAGCTGGTGTCATGCCTTCTCTTCCTGAAGCTGCTCTGTACCCTACACCAGTCCTGGCTGCCCCTTCCAGTGACCAGATCACTTCATAGTCTCTCTGGGAGGCTGAAACCAAGGGCCAGCTCTCTTCTGTTCCCCACCTTTAAGTGGTGTCAGTCCTAGGTTGGTGATTTCGTCTCCACAAACAGCCCAGCTCTTCCCAGAGTTCTGCAGAGGGGGAGAATTGGGCTTTCTTGGAAGCATATCTCAGCAGCCTCGCTCTGGTTTTAGATCCCTGGGACCTGCCTGCTCCCAGAGGTGACAGAGGAAGATCAAGGAAGGATCTGTGTGGTCATCGACCTGGATGAAACCCTTGTGCATAGCTCCTTTAAGGTAAGTTGACATCTGGAACATTTCCTATACCCATCTCGGGCCTGCCTGTAAACCTGACCACAGGTACTAAGAGCCAGACTGATGGTTTGGATAGAAGGGACCAGAAGGGAGGGGCGAGGCCAGCTGGTATCACAGATATCTAGAGGCCGTACTGAAGCAGGAACCCTCTACCCTTTTTTTTCTTGCGTTACTAGGGATTGAACCCAAGGGCATTCTACCTCTGAACTACACCCCCAGTCCTATTTTTTATTCTTTATTTTGAAACAGGGTCTCACTAAGTTGCGGAGGGCCTCATAAGTAGCTGAGGCTGGCTACCAACCTGTGATACTCCGGTCTCAGCCTCCTACGTACTGGGATTACAAGGGTGCGCCTCCACGCCCGGCTCCCTCTTCTCTTCTTAATGGCTGCATCTGCCCCCAGCCTCGTAGCACAGGGAGCCACCAGGGCCCCCCGTGGGTCCACGGCACTGCTCAGTCAGCTCTGACCTTACCTGTTTTTCATGTCAGGATATGCGTTAACTCAGAAAAGCCCTGAGACTCTCAACTCAGGTAGAATTTGGGTAGGGTAGGAGTACTGAGGAGTAGGGAAAACCAGAAGGGGCTAGCACACCATGTGCTGGGGTGAGAACCTCTTAGTGGGCTGGCAGGAGGAGCCTCCTGGAGTCTCTAAGATCTGTTTCCCCACCCCTCCCAAGGCATGGCGGGGCTTCTTGTTTCTCCACCATGTTGAGTTGTTCACTTTTCTGCATTTCAGCCAATCAACAATGCCGACTTCATAGTGCCTGTAGAGATTGAGGGGACCACTCACCAGGTGAGCTGCCTGCCAGGCCACATGCAGCCCAGGGCGACTCTGTCCTCTGCCCCACCTGCGCTGGGTCCCACTTGTGTTCTATCATCGATCCCTTTTCTGTAACTTCTGCCCCTCCTGTTTTGTTGGCATGTTTGTTACTCGAGGCTTTCTCCTCTGGAAACAGCTTGTCACCTTTTTCATCTTTGTGGCCAGGTTGTTTGAAAGAACAGTTCACATTATTTAATAATAGTAATAGTTACTCATTAATCACCATCTGCCCACATAGCCAACACTGTTAGGGATTTATTACATTTTCTCTATTCCTGAATAGTTGGTGTCTCTGCCTCGTACAGGCAAGAAAACTAGTAGTGGTGGTTCTCTGCCTGGAAGGCTCGTCCCCATGCCCACCACCTGTGAGGAGCTAGTGAACTTCTTCCTCCCAACCCAGGCTCTTCTCTGTGAAGCCTTCTCTGCTTCCCTCCCCGTGGGTCCCTACACTGGATGCTACCCAAGTAAGTGCTCAGTAGTCATATAAAGAGCACTTGAATCAGAACCAGGCTCCAGCCTGCAAAACCTTCTCAGTTCAAGGATATGGATCATGTGAGGTTGGTAGGAAAAAACTACGCATTTACTCAGAAACTGGCTCAGAAGACCTGCCAGTTGGGCTGAGGGTCAGGGACCCCTGGAGTGCGATAGCTTTGATACTCGCTTGCATGTCCTGATCAGACAGTAGAGTTATTCATGGGGAAACGGGGTTTGAGGTTCCCCTGGGTTGTCATCATGGTCCCACCTCCATTAAAGGCTATCTGCACCACTACCCCAACTAAAGTGCTCAGTTAGACCCAGCAGCCCTTACAGTCTGGTTGAGGATACAGAGATGTACAGAACCCATGAGGAAAAGATGAAGGCACACTTGAAACAGATATATACCATGAACTCCAATTAACAAGGAGGGACATAAATAATAAAAAGAGGGGCAAAGTTAAAATGAGTGCTGCCTATCCAAAGTGGGTTCTGAACAAAGACTGTTGAGGGGTGGTCAAGCTTGATGAATTGCAAGGAAGAGGAAGGGCTTGTTTGTGAACACTGGAGAAAATTGAAGGGTGGCTACCTAGAGCAGACGGTTCCTACAGAGCTAAGGGGTCTGGCGAGTTGATGGAGTTGTGGGAGGTCTGCACTGTTTGAACTAAGGAGTGGTGTAAAGGGAACTTTGAGGAAAGAGTTCTAGATGCACCTGCGTGGTCCTGCGGTAGGGAGCAGTACACTGGTGGGAGATGTGTAGCCAAAGAACCTTTCAGAGCAGCACATGTGGGATCATGAAAAGTGGGCATGGGCTGGCTGGCAGGAGGGAGCACGAGGAGGAGGTGCAAGAGCAGGATGCAGCAGGGTGCCTGTAGGCTGTGGTCATTGAAGGGAAACGTCATTTCCCTCTAGTACAGTTCAGAGGCCATGTGAGGGCACAAGGTGTCAGGAGGGACCCATGTCCTTGCCTGGCAGGGACCTGGACAGACTCTCCTGCTGGAGCCGAGGACAGAAAGCTCCCACGGAGGCTGTGGCTGGATTCAAGTAATCCAGGATAGGCTGTTTCCATCTGTGAGGCCTATTCTTGATTACTTGTTTCTGGAGGCAGCCAATGGCCCACCGCTGGAATCAGAGTGGCTTCTGGGACGTGGTATATGCACTTCCTCCTGCGCTGGGGTGACACTGGGACCGCTGAGCCAGCAGAAACCTGACATGGGATGGTGCTAGTCTGGGCTGGAGCAGAAGGTTCTGGCAGGCCAGCCGGAGGGGCAGAGGCATGGGAGTCTGGACCTGTTTGCTGTTCTTTGTGCCAGTGGCGAAGGGGACCGTCCTGAGCAACTACAGCCTCGCAGGGCGCCTCCAGCAAGCTGCTCTGTTCTCCTCAGGTATATGTGCTCAAGAGGCCTTACGTGGATGAGTTCCTGAGGCGAATGGGGGAGCTCTTCGAATGTGTTCTCTTCACTGCCAGCCTGGCCAAGGTACCTGGGGGAAGGAGGGGAGTAAAGAACAGGAACAAGTGTGGTTGCCACCGGAGTGGTCCAGCAGCTACTCGCTGGTCCTTAGGAATTAAAGCATCTTCTCTCCTCCCAGTATGCTGACCCTGTGACGGACTTGCTGGACCGGTGTGGGGTGTTCCGGGCCCGCCTGTTCCGGGAGTCCTGTGTGTTCCACCAGGGCTGCTATGTCAAGGATCTCAGCCGCCTGGGGAGAGACCTGAGGAAAACCCTCATCCTGGACAACTCACCTGCTTCATACATCTTCCACCCAGAGAATGCAGTGAGTGGTCACAGGCACAGGTGGCAGGGGCTGGGGGTGGTCCAGGGAACCCAGGCTTCACCAGAGGAAAAGGCCACCCAGCAGACCCAGGATCCTCCGGGGGCCCCGGGGTGAGGAAGGGAAGAAACGACCAGAGCTGGAGACTGACTCAGCCTTTCTCCTGCTCCAGGTGCCTGTGCAGTCCTGGTTTGATGACATGGCAGATACTGAGTTGCTGAACCTGATTCCAATCTTTGAGGAGTTGAGCGGAGCAGATGACGTCTACACCAGCCTTGGGCAGCTGCGGGCCCCTTAGCCTTCCTGCTTCCAAGCCACAGCCATCCCAGTAGGGGACTTTGCTACACTGTGCCTTTCTGATCAGCCTGACAAACTGAGTGGAAGCTGGGGCACCCACCAAATGGGGCCAGGGAGTAGTGAGAAGCGATTGGAAAGAGCCTTAGGGCAGGTTAGATGCCGAGCGGGCACATCAGACCAACTGTGCCCAGAGCTGCCTGCTCTGTGAGTTGAGTTCCCGAGGTGTGTGAGTGTGGGGAGCACGAGTGTGTGCATGGGTGTGTCTTGCGGTGAACTGCGGCCTCGGGATATTCAGTGTTGCGGTCAGGGAGAAACTGAAAGATCAATACTCCTCTGAGTTAGTTCATCTCTGCTGTTACCGTATGAGCCACTGGGCTTTACAGGGATGAAGACTGTTGCAGGCTCCATTGCCAAAGCATGGCCTTTCCCAGGGTTGTAAGGCCCATGCCAAGGAGAGAGGAAGGGCCAGAGGCTACCTTTGGAGGCCCTGGGCACATACTTTCCTGAAAACTTTCTCCAGCCTGCTGCTGCAGACAAAAAGATACCATTTCTAGGAAGATGGGTACTTGTTTCCAGAACTAGTATCCTTTAGCCATCAGGTCCTGTGGCCCCGGGGCCGCACTTGCCTCCAGCTGAGTGCCTGCCGTGACCCTTTCCGTGTCTCCCCAGGCTCGGCGTTGGGCCTGCCTTCCTCACCACCTAGCCGAAGTCTCGATCCTGTGGGGAAAGAGGTCTTCTCCCTTCCCTGAAAGAGAACGGATGCCGATTTCCGTTCTTTTGACTCTGTTTTAAAATTCTCTTTCTAAACATGGAGATTTGGGCCTGGTTTGTTTCTGGCACTACAGTCCTGGGCCCGAGATGAATGTGGGAGGTGCTGGGTATAAGAAAGAGACAAATCCCCAAAGCATGAACGTGTGTCCCCTTGGCTTGTACATCAGCTGAGCTTCTTCCCATCAGTCTGCTCTTCAGGGATTCTGTGTTGGTGCTGGTGTTAGGACTCTCCTTCTAGAGGGAGGGATTAGGGAGGGCTCTCCCGGCCACTTAGCCCCTCCTACTGCTTGGGCAGGGCTTTTTCCTGTTGTGTCTTCTCTGGGACCTGTCCTGTGCAGAGCTCTGTCCCAGGCTTCATCCTTCCTGGCTGTCACTTCCTCTCCAGAGCCCAAGAACTGCTCATCCAGGACTGAGGGGAGGGATGTTCTTGGCATGTGATTGCCAACCTAACTCACATGTCTCCTGCCTGGGCAGCGGGAGTGAGCAAGCCCCTCAGACCTGCACTCTGGGTGTCTTGCTTTCAAAGGTTCTTAATAGTGGATGCTTTAAAAGTCACAAAACGGAAGATTCCCCAGGGTGGAAAACAAAGGGGGAAGTGCTACTGTACTGGGAGCACAAGGGGCCCCCAAAAGCGGTCCCACCTCAGCATCACTGCCTTAACCGTGGCTTCCCCCCGGGCTGGCTGGGCTTCTCTCTGCTCTTCTCTCCCTCCTGAGATGGGAGGGAGCTCCTGTCCCCATCTCTTGTGTTCCCTGGAGGTAGGTATCATCAAGCATTTGTGGGTTGCTTCAGGTGTGGGGACACCGCCTGCTCAAGATCATCCCGTTATCCTTTTTCATTTCCCCACACTAGGTCCAGCCTGAGGAGCTGACCAGGCTGGAGAAGGCTGGGGCGTGGTGGCGCATGCTTGTAATCCCAGCATGGGAGGCTGAGACAGGAGGATCGCAGGTTCACGGCCAGCCTCAGCTATTTAGACCCTCTACAACTTAGTGAGACCCTGTTTCAAAATAAAGAATAAAAATAGGGCTGAGGGTGTAGCTTGGAGGTAGAAAGCTCCTGGGTTCAATCTCCAGTACTGAGTTGGGGAGGCTGGGCGGCAAAGCAGCAGCTCGTGTTGAATGGTAGCTAGCTGGCTGGCATCTCTCTGTATTAGTGCCATCTTCCCTCCTTGTCCCAAGGTGTGAGGCCTTCTCTTTCTCTTTGGTGCCACAGAAGTGGAGCAGAGTCCCCAAAACTCATGTCATTTTCCCTGGTGCCTGTGAGGTCCTGCTGCAGCCGAAGGGAAGAGGGCTCCAGGTGCTTGCCAGGACTCTGTCTCCTGAAGGGAAGTGGGAGCTCAGACTCCAGGGCCGGCTGTGGCTCCAGACCCAAGCCTCGGCACCTCTTTCCCAAGCCCCGCCCTGAGGGTCAGCCCTTGTCCAGGCTTTCTGCCATTTGGCCCAGCCAAGATTTTCTAACTAAATAAGCAATAAGAGGCTCAAAGCCAATTGAATTCCAAGAAACTTCTGCCCTCCATTGCATCTCCATGTTTTTCTACATGGAGGAAGAGCCTGTGCCACTCCCTTTCCTATTAGGCCTGTCCAAGTGCTTAGTGCATGACCCATGACCAAAGCCCAGGATGACTTGGGAGTGTCCCTGCTGCTCCCGCATGAAGCCCCGCTTTATCAGCCCCCTCCTGGCAGATCCCTCTTGCCCACCCACGGTTCTTTCACAGAAATGCCATATACACTTCCCTCTCTTTCCTTGCCCAGAGAAAAAACTTAGACCTACACAGGGGTCACCATGTCAACCAGCCAGTCTGAAGTCATTGCTGTCCTCTGTCTAGTTTCACAATGCGTTAGGGGCAAGCGAGTGGAAACCTTGCTCCACAGAGGAATCAGGCAGACCCGCTTTTGAAGGAGGGCAGTATCAGAAGGCAGCCAGTTCATCCCGTGATCTCTTTCAGGGCTTGCCACCAGCCCTTCCCACTTGGAACTGGTCTTTGGGGGTCAGGCCACCAAGCCTGGTGTCAGCGCCAACTCAAGCCATGCCAGGAATCTGCCCACTTGTCAGGTTCAGTTCTTTAAGGTGCCTCTTCAGGGACACAGTGTGTCTCTCTGATTGGGCTTCTAAATCAAAAGCCTGATGTTCGTGTCCCTCTTATAGGGGGAGCTTTGGACACAGGACCAGTTTGGTATAGGGTCAGGTAAGGGTTTCCACTCTGCACATTGTAGAGGGGACACTCTGCAGGCCCTGGGTCCCTTACTAGAGAGGTTGAGTGAATTTGCCTTCAGTTAACCTGGGACCTTCTGTTTAGCTCCCTTCTGCCTCCCAAAGATTTTTGTGCAAATGTATAAACTCACCTCTGTTAACATGGCCCAGAAGCTTCTTTACACTAAAAGCATGGGAGTCTCAGGACAGTCATTCCCTGGGAAACGGATCCCGTGCGGTCTTGCTGCCCCTGCCCTGTTCCTGGGGCCTCGGTAGGGCAGCCCCACGTGTGGCAAAGTGTCCAGGCCGCGTGTGTGAGGAAGGCAAGCCTGTTGCCCTTCAGATCTTCAGTTGGTTACTTAACCACTTGTCCTTCCATCACCTCTTTTGTAAAATGGGGGCTTATTTTTGCCTTTTTCTTTTCTTTTTATGCCAGTAAATGCATATTCAAAATGGGAGAGGAGATCCGGGGTCTGGCCGAGCTGCTCCACCCCCTTGTGGTGGGGCCTGCCCTAGAACAGACCCCCCCTCTTTGGCCCATGAGCTTCTTTGCGTGTAATTACCCCAAGTTTGCCACATTCCCCTTTAAGATGCCATTTGGAGGGGAGGGGGTCTGCTTCCCACTGTGACTGGGCTATGGGATTCTGACTACCTTGCTTCATGATTTGATAAATTTGTTGTATTCAAAAACTTGAAATGTAGGACGCCATTAAGTGTCTGTTTATATTTTTGGAATATTTGTATTACTTACAATTAATTAATAAAAGCAGGTTTTAAAAACCTATCCAGGAGTGAGAACTGCGTCCTTAACCTGCCGTTGTTCACTTGGGCACTTAGCCGACCTTAACCTCCCTTAAGATCCCTTTGGTCCTGATGTAGCTGGAGCACCCATCAAGGTTACGGGACCCAGAGCGCCTCCTTGGCCCCTGTTGCCTTCCACATGCTTAACAAGCATATGCTTGGTGTCCTATTGACTGCTGGGCAGAACCAGAAGCCCTCAGGGAATTGGGAGTCTTGATTCTCCTGTGCCCCTCCCTGGTGCTGCCACACCAGGAGCCCTGAGATTCAGAGCCCAGCATGGTTCCTGACACACACAAGCCACTCAATACTGCTTGGACTGACAGAAGCAAAACCCCCTGATCCCTCTCCCAGACCTCCCCTCCCTCTGTGGAATGCTCAGAAGCTTATGAGGGAAGCCTGGCAGCCTGCACAGCCAGGCACACACAGCAGGCAGCCCCGCCTCTTGTCATCAGCATAATGCATTCATATCTACAAGATGGCAAATTTCATATCCTCTCTCCCTCTTTCCTGCATTATTGATGGGCTGTGCACTTTTAAAAAATCAATAGATCAGGGCGTGGAGCTGGAGTTAAAAGAAGCCTTTAAAAGTCTGCTCTTGTTTTTGCTGTTTTGAATAGGAACAGATAAAGCTTTCCCTCTGGTTTGAATAAGTCAAGCCCAGGGCTAGGTTGGCCGTGATTGGCCAGGACTAGGAAAATGTGGTTAAGATGCAAACACAAGCAAATAAAACCCAGTGTCTGTGCAGCCATTGCTAAGGCAGCCACACCTGGAGCCTCCTGCTTTGGGGTAGCACCTCAATACTGCTGTTGCTTACCAGAAAACTGAACACCAGGCAAGGTAAGGTCTTTTGGGCTTATGAGTACTTGTCAGTCAATCCTAAATGAAGCAGAAAGGAAAGGAAAAGGAGATGGAAATTCCTTTGGCTTTTTCTCCTGAGATAAGACTTCTAAAGGGTTGAACCAGGAGTTTGTGACTAGTTTTACAAACTTCCTGTTGAGAATCACAGATGCCCTTCACAGAGAGCACATTTTCAAAGCAGGGAAATACAATCCCTTTCCTCTAACCCTCCTTAAAGAAAGATGGTAGGGGGCAAGGCAGAAGTTAAGACAGCTTCCTCTGCTTGAGGTCCATCCATGAGGGCATCTCTTAGATATCCTGGAATTTCAGAACTGCACCCGTGCCCCTTCACAGGGATCTCTGTGGTCCTTTCAAAGGATACTGAATAAGTTAGGACTTGGGGAGGAGAGGAGGGCCCTGGCTTTGGGGGATTTGATGTTGCAGATGGAATTAGGTTTTCTGGGTGTTCCAGTGTGACAAGTCCCTTTTGGGAAGATATCTTCTCCTGTATTTAGGGTCCCCGGCCCCATGAGCTATTTCCTGGCTCCAAAGTCTCTTCTGGGAGGTAGGACTGCTTTTGGGCTCTGAGACTAAGTCTGAATTAATGCCATTTGGTTTCTCGATCTCCGAGTGATGAATTCACTGCCCTGGTCTCCTTCCCCTAGTTGGGTCGTGCATTTGCCTTTAATGACTAAATCCAGGGTTTGAAGGAAGCTCAAACAAATATTTCCTGGCAATTCTGAGCAGCACAGGGTGGGGCAGCACAAGTTATCAAATTAAATCCTCAAACACTGGCTGTTCTGCATCATTGCTCTAGCAGTACACAAAGGGAGTTTGCTCTTTGTTGGTTGGTTTTCTTTTTTTTTTTGGTTTTGTTTTTTTGCCTGTCCTCCATACTAGATAATGGGACATATTCCCAAAACCTGACTTCATCCATCAAAGCTCAAGAGAATGGCCAGACTTTTTTTTTTTTTTTTTTTTTTATGGGAAGGGGGTAGGAGTCCCGGGGATCAAACCCAGGGCTCAAGCATTCTAGGCAAATATTCTCCTCCTGAGCTACCCCCAGCCCCAGACATGTTCCTCTCAACAAGCACAGTATGCCTTCAAACAGCAGATATCCATGCATTCCTTCCTGAGTGTTTGTTTTTTTTTTTTAATTCTATATAAATCCCATCCTTTTTCCCTTGCCTCTTGGGAGAAAGCATTAATTAGTTATGTGTATTGTCAGATTGCAAGCTCCTTGAGAGCAGGAACTACCCAGGGAGGCACTTAAATTATAGCCTCTAGGTGACCTTGGACATGTGCAGGTGCCAGGCCTTGATGACAGTAAGCACACGATCCACATGGATCATTTCCTCCCTCTCCCCACTCTTCCGTGCTCAGGCCCAAAGGAACTGGAGACCTCAGGGTGGGGGACTCTTCCAGAGAAGCTTGGTCTGTGGGAGGGGGGCAAAGAAGCCACCTGCCCACTGAGGGCACCAGGCCACACCCACCTTCCCCTGCGGGCACCCCGAGCCCTTTGTCCCAGGCCCAGCCCTGCCATTTTACATTTTCCCTTCTGCCAGGCCCAGGGAATATAATAGTCTTATGACAAAAACAGAAAGGGCTGTTTGAGTTTTAGAATAGTTTTTTTTTTAAGGTAATAGCTGAAATTGCACATTAAAAGGTGACCATGGAGAGAGGACATTGCAAGTAGGAATCTGGAAAGTTGGAACGAGAGTGAGAGTAGGCAACTGAATTGAGAAATATTTTTTTCTAACCGGGTTTTCTCTCCACATGTCACCACATGCAGGTAAGTTTAGGGAGGGCCCTGTATGTCAAAATGGCTAAAAGCACAGGTCTTAAGATCAGATATGGATCTCATTCTAGAGTGTGCCTGTGGGCAAGTTATTTAACCTCTAAGCCTCAACTTTACTACTCACCTCCTGGGAAAAGAGGCATGCAGTGTTTTCAAAGTGAATCAGCACCAGGCTTAAGATATTTGTCAGCCCTTTAGGAAATAATCGTGGCTGTTACCAGAGCTCTTAAGGACTCGTGGATAGGGACCGGGCCAGCCAGGCTCACCGTGTGAACGTGAATAAGTCATTTCCTCTAGAATGATGACACAGTCTGGGGATGCACCACAAGGACATGGCAGGAGGGCTGACGAGACTGGGCAGTGTCTTAGGAGAAAAGCTGGCTGATGTCCAGTACGAAGGACATCACCTCTTGCTCTGCGATGTTTCAGTCTTGGGAAGACGAGCACCATGTCTCTGAGCAGCGCCTTCAGGGCTGTGGGCAACGACCCTGGAATCATCACCTGGAGAATAGAGGTGAGCTGGGTGGGAGGCACGTCCTGCTCCTCATCACTGGGAGCAGCCCAGCCTGCTGATGACAGCCCTCCAGCCCTCCTCAGCCTGTGGTTTGAGAACAGTGGAGACAGCCTCAAAGTACACATTTTCCCATCCTTATCCCCTCCCTGGTGCTCAGAGCAGGTAGGTGGCAGGTGGATGAAATGCTCTTAGCCCTGGAAAACAGGGCTGTAAGCAAAAATTAGCTTGTCCTTTATCCAGCCATCTGCTCAGTGAGTCTGCACTTCCAGTAAATGCCCTGGAAAGTCGGGTGCAAAGGCTCCTCCCTGGAGACTCCCAGCTGCTCTGGTCAGACAAATGAAACACGTCTTGCATGGGGCGGGGGGCTGCACAGTTGGGCACTGCTCATCCATTCTACCCCTGGGTGATTCTGAGTTCTGGCCTGGGTGGCTCTTCCTGCCAGATGTGAGGACACCCTCTACCCTACCCAGGCCCAGTTAGTTGCTGCTGCATAAACCTCAGAAGTGCTGGGCACAGTGGTGCACACTTATAATCCCAGCTACTTGGTAGGCTGAGGCAAGAAGATTGAAAGTTTGAGGTCAGCCTGGGCAACTTAGCAAGACCCTATCTCAAAAAGGGCTAGGGAGATGGATGTGGTGGCACACACCTATAATCCCAGTACTTGAGAAACTGAGACAGGAAGATCACAGGTTCACAGCCAGCCTCAAAAACTTAGTGAGGCCCTCCACAACTTAATGAGACCCTGCTTCAAAATAATATATAAAATAGAGCTGTGGGGGTGTGGCTCAGAGGTAGAATACCACTGAGTTCAATTCCCAGTGCCACAAAAATGTAAAAGGGGCTGGGGGTGTAGCGAGTGCAGTAGTAGAGTGCTTGCCTAGCATGTGCAAGGCCCTGGGTTTAATCCCTGGTACTGGTGTATGTGGGACAGGTGACAGAAATGATGGCTCCCTTTACTCTCAATTGAAGGGTGAGTCACAGCTCCCTAGCACGCCTCTCAGAGCTTGTGAGAGGCCCAGGCCACTTCCATTGTTTTTATTTTATTTTATTTATTTATTTATTTATTTATTTATTTATTTATTTATTTATTTTTGCGGTACTGGGGATTGAACTCAGGGACATTCTACCTCCGAGCTACACCCCCAGTCCTATTTTTTTTTATTCTTTATTTTGAAACCGAGTCTCACTAAGTTGCGGAGTGCCTCACTAGGTAGCTGAGGCTGGCCTCGAACCCAGATCCTCCGGTCTCAGCCTCCCGAATGCTGGGATTACAAGCGTGCGCCACCATGCCCGGCTTCCATTGTTTTTAAAACTCCCAATTGATTTAAAAACCAATAGGTACTAAAATAGCCGGGCGTGGTGGCGCACGCTTGTAATCCCAGCATTCGGGAGGCTGAGACCCGAGGATCCGGGTTCGCGGCCAGCCTCAGCTACCTAGTGAGGCACTCCACAACTTAGCGAGACTCGGTTTCAAAATAAAGAATAAAAAATAGGGCTGGGGGTATAGCTCGGAGGTAGAATGCCCCTGAGTTCAATCGCCGGTACCGCAAAAAAAAAAAAAACCAATAGGTACTAAAATGGAGTTACAAAAATTGTGGTCTATTTAAACTTTTATATTTAACACACAATTTTTACATGGAACACACACAAATATGACTGCAGGTTTACCTCACTTAGTCTTACAAAATGAGAGAAAATCTTTGCCAGCTATTTCTCTGGTAGAGGACTATATCTAGAATATATAAAGAACTTTAAAAACTTAACACTAATTGGGCATGGTGGCACACACCTGTAATCCCTGTACTTGGGAGGCTGAGACAGGAGGATTGGAGGTTTGAGGTCAGCTTCAGCAAGTAGTGAGACTCACATCAACCTAGCGAAACCCCGTTTCCAAATAAGAAATAAAATTGGGCTGGGGGAGTAGCTCAAAAATAGAATGCCTCTGGGTTCAATCCCCACCCAGTATTAAAAAAAAAAAAAAGAATGAACGAAATAAAGAAAAAAAGTTCAACGTCATTAGCAATCAGAGAAATACAAATCAAAACTATCCTGAGATTCCATCTAACTCCAGTTAAAGTGACAATCATCAAACAATAAATGCTGACAAGGAGCTCTTATCTACTGTTGGTGGGACTGAAAATTAGTACAACCACTTTGGAGATCAGTGTGGCAGTTCCTCAAAAGACTAGAAATGGAACCACCATATGACCCAGCTATACCACTCCTTGGTATCTTTCCAAAAGAATTAAAGTCAGAATACTGTAGTAATACATGCACACCCATGTCTATAGCAGCACAATTCACAATAGACAAATTATGGAACCAACCTAGGTGTCCATCAACAGATGAATGGATAATGAAAATATGGCATATTTTATTCAGCATTAAGAAGAACAAAATTATGTCGTTTGCAGGAAAATGGATGGAACTAGAGAATATTAAGATATCAACCAGAGCCGGGTATGGTGGTGTACGCTTGTAATCTCAGTATTTGGGAGGCTGAGACAGGAGGATCCCAGGTTCGCGGCCAGCCTCAGCTACTTAGTGAGGCCCTCTGCAACTTAGTGAGGCCCTGTTTCAAAATAAAGAATGAAAAATAGGACTGGGGTGTAGCTCAGAGGTAGAATGCCCCTGGGTTCAGCTCCCCGGGCCAAAAAAAAAAAAAATCAACCAGTCTCGGAAAGTCAAGGATCAAATTATTTCTCTCATATGTGGAGGTTAGAAAGAAAATAGGAAACAAAAGGGACTTAGATCATCAAAGAGGGAGCCCAGGGGCTGGGGGAGGGAAAAGGAAGGACTGGTGAGAGAAACAGTTCAAATCATGCTGTGCCGTGTGTGCAGGTGTCACTACCAATCTCACTGTTACATGCAGGGAGGGACCTGAAGAGAAATTCACCAGGACTTGTGTGCATGTATATTTGTATGACTTTGAACCTCACTATGATGTATAATTACAATGCACTAATAAAAGTATAAAAAAAATTATATCAGAGGCTGTGTGAACGGCCCTCCTGGGACAAGCAGCATATGCGGTGACAAGTGAAGGCCCCAACCCAGGCTTGGAATATGGGACGCTTGGCGTGGAGTCTGGTGCCGGCACTTTAAATAGCCTCCAGCCTCACCTGCACAGACTCCAAGGTCCTTTCCCACAGATCCTTTTCATCGGGCCTGGCTGGCTCTGAGTGTTCAATGGGGACAGGAGTGCTGGAGGCACTACACAGCTGCCCAGAGGAGGACTGGTAGATTGGTTTGTTATTTGTGGTGCTGGGGATTGAACCTCCAAGCCACACGCCCCTAGACCAGTTTTATTTTTTATGTGGAAAAAGGTTCTCACTAAGTTGCTGAGAGCCTTGCTAAATTGCTGGGACAGGTCTTGAACTTGCCATCTTCCTATCTCAGCTTCCCAAGTGATGGGATCACAGGTGTGCACCACCACACCGGGCTCAGAGGAGGAGGGTTTTTGCTTGACGGTTTTTTGTTTGTTTCTTGTGGTACTGGGGATTGAACCCAGGGGAATTCTATCTCCAAACTACACCCAAGCCCTTTTTTTTATTTGATTGATTTGTTGATTTAGGGGTACTGGGGATTGAACCCAGGGGCATTCTACCTCCAAGATATATACACTCCCTGCCCTATTTTTATTTTTTAGTTTGAAACAGGGTCTCACTAAGTTGCAGAGGGCCTAAGTAGCTGAGGCTGACCGAGAACCTGCGATCCTCCGAACTCCCAAGTACTGGGATTACAAGCGTGCGCCACCATGCCCAGCTCCCCTAGCACTATTTTATGTTTTATTTGGAAACAGGGTCCCACTAATTTCAGAGGGCCTCACTACATTGCTGAGGCTGGCCGCAAACCTGCAATCCTCCTTTCTCAGTCTCCCAAGTTCTAGGATTACAGGTGTGTACCACGCCACCCGGCTTTTGCTTGATAGTTTACATCAACTCTGTCGCCTGCCAAGGCTGCAGGTGGCTCACAAGGCTCCCCACAGGACGGTGAGATGAGATGTGGGGAGACAGGGCCAGAGACACCAGGACTGGACCCGATTCGGATCCAGTGTAATGCAGGCAGAGCTCATAGGAGCCAGAAGGCTGCCACGTGAAGCCTGTGCCAGCTGCCTGGCCCTGTAAAGTCAGGGGGACATCTCCCTGCCACCAAGGGACCGAGGAGAGGGAGGCTTGTGGGGAAGGGAGGAGGGAGGGGATGCCGCCCGTATACACACTCCTTGTCCTTCCAGAAAATGGAGCTGGCGCTGGTGCCCCTGAGTGCCCACGGCAACTTCTACGAGGGGGACTGCTACATCATCCTCTCGGTGAGCACCTCCCTCCCCAGGCCCGGGAAACTCTCCCTGGAGATCTCTTCCTGGGCTTTGCTGAGAGATCTGCTGGAGAGGGAAGGAAATGGGGTTCCCGGTATCCGTCTCAATTCTTCCTCAGGGCTGTGCTGAGCAGGCCTCCAGTTTGGCTGTGAAAGGCCACCATTGGGCCTGGGTTTTTAATTTTGTATCACAGAGCGGGTGTGAGGCCCTCAGTCTAAACCTCAGCAAACTGCCGGCAGGCAGCACTTCTCCCTCCAGGAGCCCAGGCCCCTGCTGAAGTGGCGTGGAAGAGTCCAGACATATACAAGGCCTGTTTCTGGCTGCAAAATGCTCATTCTGGTGGAGGAAACAATATTCCACAGGAACAGCACTGAGAGTCGCACAGAGGCACCGGCCTGCTGTGCGGGGTCAGCTGTACAGCTGTGTTGGTGCAAGTGTGCAAGGAGACCTGTCAGGCTAGTCTGCAATCCAGCTGGGAAAAGATCCCTGTTGCTCTCCATTTATTTGGGGAACAACAAGCTATCAACGTTCTCAAATGTGGGGAGGGATTTGGTCTGCCAAAGCTTGAGCCACAGTAGCGGTTCTGCACAGGGGCCAGGGCGGCCCCACTACCCACTACAGGGTCAGAGAAGGGCCCGAGCCCGCCAAGGGCAGGGCACAAGCCACTCTGTGCTGCATTCTCCCATGCCCGAGGGGCCAGCAGTAGAGGAGAGGTGAGCTGGCCCCTGACCTGATCTCCCTGGCTATATCCCAGACCCGGAGAATGGGCAGTCTCCTCACCCAGAACATCCACTTCTGGATCGGGAAGGACTCCTCCCAGGATGAGCAGAGCTGTGCGGCCATCTACACCACCCAGCTGGATGACTACCTGGGAGGTAGCCCCGTGCAGCACCGAGAGGTTCAGTACCACGAGTCCGACACCTTCCGAGGCTACTTCAAGCAGGGCATCATGTAAGTGGTGGTGCACAGAACAAGGACAGAAACAGCAGGGGTTTTTAAAATTTTATTTTGTTTTGTGGTACTGGGGATGGAACCCAGGGGTGAGCTACATCCCCAGCCCTATTTTATTTTGAAGCAGGTTCTTGCTGAGTTGCAGAGGGCCTCACTAAGTAGCTGAGGCTGGCCAGGAACCTGTAATCCTCCTGTCTCAGCCTCCCAAGTACTGGGATTACAAGCATGCACCACCATGCCTGGCCAGAAACAGAAGTTTATAGAAGAAATACAAAGGACTAATGTATATGACGAAAGTCATCTGAGAAATGAAAGGCAAAACAAAGCCATTACTGGTGCCTATGAGGTGGCACAGATTAGAGAGCTGAGTGGCACCAACTGCTGGCCAAGCTGTGGGGACATAGAGCCTCACTCTCTGCTGGTGACAGGGTGGACTGGCACTGCATTCTGGAGAATAGTCAGTGCCACAAAAGCAAAGCCCACTTCTGGGTGTAAACCTCAAAGATATCCTCACATACCCAGGCCCATAAGAGCACATAAACCAGAATGTCCATGACAGTATTGTTAGGGGTGGCAGGAAGCTGCAGGTAATGTAGGTGTCCACAACTGGGAGACTGGACATGTGCACCAGAAACAGATTAGATTCTCACCTAGCACACAGACACGTCTTGCACATAGGGTGCTCAATGAACAAAGTAATAAACAGATGTACAACGGAATACCAACTTCTTTTCACAAAAATAGTCCACATAGCAGGTGTGGTGGTGCATGCCTGTAATCCCAACATTTGGGAGGCTGAGACAGGAGGATGGCAGGTTTAAAGTCAGCCTTGAAAACATAGCAAGACACTCATTAACTTAGCAAGAACCTGTTTCCAAATATAAAATAAAATAGGGCTGGGGGTGTAGCTCAAAGGTAGAATGCCCCTGGTTTAGCCGGGCATGGTGGCACATACTTGTAATCCCAGTATTTGGGAGGCTGAGACAGAAGGAGCATAGGTTCTCGGCCAGACTCAGCTATTTAGTGGCCCTCTGCAACTTAGTGAGACCCTGTTTCAAAATACACACCACACACATGAAATAAGAATGCACATAAGCAACATGCCACATTGTGTGTGCGTGTGTGTGTGTGTGTGTGTGTGTATGTGTGTGTGTGTGTTACTGAGGATTGAACCCAGAGGATTTTTCTACCTCTGAGCTACACCCCAGCCCTATTTTTTATTCTTTATTTTGAAATAGGGTCTCACTAAGTTGTGGAGGGCCTCACTAAGTAGCTGAGGCTGGCCATGGAATCTGCGATCCTCCTGTCTCAGCCTCCCAAGTACTGGGATTACAAGCATGTGCCACCACGCCCAGCAACATGCCACATTTTTATTGAAATGAAAATAAAAAGAGATGTTAAGGTGTCAGAATGAAAGCCTGTTGGGGGGGGGGGAGAAATGGGAGTAGGGCCTACGGATAAAAAGGAAAATCTAGACACTTAACAAGAGAAAGACTTGTAAGGCCAGTGATGATAATGTTTCATAAACTGAGATGCTAAATTATTTCAAAACTTTCTGCCGGGTGTGGTGGCTATGAGCTCAAGAATTCTGAAGGCCAGCTTCTTGTGGGTGAGCAGTCTTCACTGGGGCCTCGCTGGGTAGGGTCACCAGGGAACCAACAGCTAAGCCCCCTGGCCCAGGCTGGCCTGCTGCATTTCCCTTAAAGTGTAGGACTGTGGCTTGGAGGTTGGGGTAGGTGGGTGGTCCTAAGACCACAGTATCATCAGGGTTTCTGCCTCTGCCAGACTCATGCCCCTCTGCTTGTTGCACACTGATATTCAGACAGTTTCTAGGACAAAGCAAGCCTTCCGTGATGTGGGGTCTTTATCACTGAGGTTCCCTCTGCCTGGAGCCCTGGATGTCAGCTCCTTCTTGTCATAGTGCCTCAGCTCAACTGGTCCTTCCATAGAGGTCCTCCCCGCTGCCTCGACCTATCACAAAGTCCACCCCCAGTCCACCTGTGGGGAGGCCGCCACCACCACGCGTACTTACCTAGCTCCTTTGCTGTCGTCGCCCACATGGGCAGAGGCTGCACCTGCGTCATAGCAGCAGTCTCTCTCAGAGCATCTGAATGCTGTTCCCTCAGCTATAAAAAGGGGGGCGTGGCCTCTGGGATGAAGCACGTGGAGACCAATACCTACGACGTGAAGCGGCTGCTGCATGTGAAAGGGAAGAGAAGCATCAGGGCCACTGAGGTGAGTCCTGCCCACTGACTGCCCTGGGCCAGGGCTTCTCTGCTGCCACCTAAGAATTCCTCCTGAGCAGTGTTTGCCTCTCACCCGCAGGTGGAAATGGGCTGGGACAGTTTTAACCGAGGCGACGTCTTCCTGCTGGACCTTGGGAAGGTCATCGTCCAGTGGAATGGCCCAGAGAGCAACAGTGGGGAGCGCCTGAAGGTACCACCACCAGCACTCCCCTCCTCCGGCCTGGTCCTGGGCTGGGCCCTCCCGGTGCTTTGTACCATTTCCTTCCATGCAGGCTGATCCCCAAGATTCAAGGGGGGTCCCCGGGGGATCAAACTCAAGGGTATTCTGCCTCCAAGCTACACCTCCAGCCTTTTTTATTTGTTATTTTGAAACAGGGTCTCACTAATTTGCTGAGGCTGGCCTCGAAACTGCCATCCTTCTATCTCAGCCTCCCAAGTACTGGGATTACAGGCATGTGCCACCATGCCTGGCCCTGCCTTGTGTGTGTGTGTGGGGGGGGGGGCTTCGGGGGATTGCCCTCAGGGGTGTTGTTCTACCACTGAGCTTCCACCCAGCCCTTTGTGTGTGTGTGTGTGAGTGTGTGTGTGTGTGTGTGTGTGTGTGTGTGTGTGTGTTACTAGAGATTGAGCCCAGGGGCATTCTACCTCTGAGATACATTCCCAGCTCTGTTTTATTTTTATTTTGAAACAGGGTCTCACTAGGTTGATGATAATCTCACTATTTGCTGAGGCTGTCCTCAAACCTGCGATTCTCCTGTCTCAGCCTCCCAAAGTGTATTACAAATGTATGCCACCATGTCTGGTTTTATTTTTTATTTTAAGACATGTTATCTCTAACTTGCCCTGGCTGGCCTTGAATTTGCAACCCCTCTGCCTCAGTTTCCCAAATAGTAAGATTACCAGCATACACCAACACACCTAGCTGGACTCCTGCCCCCCCCCTTTTTATGGTACTTGGGATTGAATCCAAGGGTGCTCTAACTCTGAGATACACTCCCAGCCCTATTTTATATTTTATTTTGAAACAAAGTCTTGCTAAGTTGCTAAGGGGCTCAGCTAAATTGCTGAAGTTGGCTTTGAACTTGTAATCCTCCTGTGTCAGTCTCCCAAATACTAGGATTACAGGCATGTGCCGCCACACTCATCTTGGACCCCTGCCTTTGAATATACGCTGTCTTGCAGACAGGCCAAGAATCAGAATACCTCCTGTGCTGAGGATCACAGGTTTGAACCCAGCCTTGGCAATTTAGCAAGATTCTCAGTAACCTAGTGAGACCCTGTTTCCAAATAAAAAATAAAATTGGGTTGGGGGGGGGGGGAGCTTGGAGGTAGAATGTCCCTGAGTTTAATCCCCAGTACAATAAATAAATTAAACAAATAAAGGAACAAACGAAGGAATGAATAGATAAGGCTAAGGGTGTAGCTTACAGATAGAATGCTCCTAGGTTTAAACCCCAGTACTACCAAAAAAAAAAAAAAAAAAAAAAGATGAAAGAAAGAAAACAGGGGTCCCAGATGAGCTGAGATGAGCTGAGTGCTTCCTTGGGCCTCTCTAACAGGCGATGCTTCTGGCAAAGGATATTCGGGACAGGGAGCGAGGGGGCCGTGCTGAAATAGGAGTGATCGAGGGAGACAAGGAGTCAGCCAGCCCAGAGCTGATGACCATTCTTCAGGACACCCTTGGCCGACGCTCCACTATCAAACCTGCAGTCCCTGATGAGATCATAGATCAGCAGCAGAAATCAAATATCATGCTGTATCAGTGAGTAGCTAAGTCTGCCTCTGGCTGGAGGCTGGGTGGAAAAGTGTCCCCTGGAGAACCATGCGCTCAGCTGGGCTCCTTGCTTCGGCCGCAGGCAGCTGGCTTTCTGTCAGTCCTTTTCAAATGCAGCTCAGTGATGCCCCTCTCAAGGAGGCAGCTATTTCTCATTGGCAACCCTCCTGAGCGCTTTCTAGTGCACTGGTCTATATATGTCCAGGGGTTGGAAGGGATAAAGTTTGGGAGAGAGATGCACAAAAGTTCCCTCCAAAGAACAAGGCTTCTATATACTCCTGTCTTCATTCCAACCATGTCTGTCTTAAGTCAAATTCCACCCAGAAACTCTACACTAAGACATCATAGGATGATGTTGACTAGGATGCTTTGTCCATGAGAATGCGCAGGCTAACCTCTCCCCTTCTCCAGGGTCTCAGACTCTGCTGGGCAGCTAGCGGTCACAGAGGTAGCAACAAGGCCTCTGGTCCAGGACTTACTGAACCATGATGTAAGTAGAGCTGCAGGGGGCTCAGCTTGGGGTAGCCACACCTGGCTTCAGAAGCAGATGCTAAGCAAAGTCCTTCCTTCTGGTCTTGAGCAGCAGTAACCACAGCTGTCCTTGACTGTTTCAGGACTGCTACATCGTGGACCAAAGTGGAACCAAGATCTACGTGTGGAAAGGCAAAGGAGCCACGAAGGTGGAGAAACAGGCGGCCATGTCTAAAGCCTTGGTAGGAGCTACAGATGTGCAGTCATTCTGCCAATATCATTCCAGATGTATGCAGAGAGCCATCCTAGGCACCTGGCCTAGGACATAGAGGTTACATACGTGGACCTCAAAGTCAGACAGATGAGTTCACACCCAGGTTTGATCTTTCCTAGCTGAGTGTCCTGAGGAAGACTACTGTATGCTTCTGAGCCTGTTTAATGTCTAACACAGAGGCAGTACTCCTCTCCCGGGTTGTCGTGAGGACTAAATGCCATTTGTAAAGCACTTAGAACAGTACTTGGCACACAGCACCTGCTCCATAAAAGGTGTTTATTATCGAAGGGGATATCTCATGTCAAGGTTAATGGTTCTGAGCTCAAGGAGCTTTGGATATTCGTGCAGACCCAACAGATGACCCAAGCAAGATACACTTACAGAGCCGGGCGTGGTGGCGCACACTTGTAATC